>APFE031274625.1:88034-120171 GCA_000404065.3 Pinus taeda | reverse complement strand
ATTATCAATAATTATTAGATGGATGGTACATATTTAATTTACACGAAATATTCTAGAATATTCATAGTAGCATATACAAATCAAGGTCAAGATTTTTTTTTTGTCAGTCATATTTCTATATTAATTTCCCAAAAATGGATTACATTTGATCAAGGATTTCTTAGCTCTCTGGCCTCACTCTGACCAATTTTTTTGGCCGAGCGAGTTGTGCAGTACTTAAAAACCAAAAGACAATTTTTACAAAAAACCAAAAGACTAACAAGCACTAATGCCCAAAAAACGTCCAGAACAAAAAGTTTGCCAACAATCATCAAATTACAATGGAGGGTTTTGCATTTGTGTATTTTCCATGGGCCACCAGCGGACTGTGCCCCTCATGGACATGGAAATCAATGTGAGTTGTCCTCACTTCTATTTCATCCAAGTGTTCATCAAACCTGCGTTGGCTACAACGAACAAAAGCTAGATGGTCTAAGATTTCCCCTTCAGAAAACTACAAATTTTGTATGCAAGCAATTACCTCGTTCTTGTCTTTGTATCGTTTCTCCCGGAGGATCTCCAAGTTGGCTTGGATTCCTTGTAGTTGTTCAACAATGGACTGTAGCATTGGAGGTTGATCGACTCTTCCCGGTAATTGGGCTCGCTCTTGGGCGATCTCCTCCTCCATCATGCCACTCTCCTTGTTGTGTTCTTTGCTTCGCACTACCTAGTCTTCGAGTTTCCCATGGTGGTCGGCTCCACATCGGGCACTTCCCCTCTGCCTTTGCATGGCATTACTTCAAGACCAAACTAGCCCCACCACCCTTCTCCACCCTCGACCCCACTTCGCCCTCAAACCAATGCATAGGAGGTTGGTCAACCTCGCCTTCCAAGCTAGGGTTACCTCCCCACACTCTATGTCCAAGGCACAATTGGTTAAGTACACAACTCTCCCACTCCACCCACACCTGGCTACTTCCCATCGTTGCAGAGAACCTGCACCACTAATGCCACCACACAAATTTCGAGTCGTAGGGAATCTACACTACACTACCATTAAAACCTAGCAGCGGGAGGCAAAGAAACAATGTTGAGCACCACCCAGAAAATGAACCAAAAATCTAGAAACAAACACTACACAGAAAAATGTAGACACGCCTTGATACCTTTCCATAGTAGGAAGAAAGGTTTGAAAGAGAATATGAGGGACAACAGGCACTAGACCACAAAAGTCGTTGTTGACTCCCAGGCCCCAGACTGCCCTCACTCGAACCCAAAACTTAGTTGTGAAAACTAGGCTCCCATCTCCATTGCAACATAAGACCTCAAACTGTGAGACTCGAGCATGCATGCACAAGGAAATTCCTTGTGCACACACAACTTCCTCGCCCCCTTTGCACCTCACTCCCATAACCAACATCCAAAAATAGATAATTTCCCTTCAACATCGATTCGAAGATAAAATAACATGCTTACAAATGAAATTTCTCAATATCTCTTGAAAACAACATTAAATCATAGTGTTTGTCTTCCTGATTTCAACATTCCTTGAGTCACCTCAATCTAGCGCCATATGAGGAAGTTATGATGTTCTAAAGTTTTTGCCCAACAACTAAAAATTTAACTTACAGGGTTGAATGGGTTGCTTACTGGGCAGGTCATACACTTACATCAGTAGCTGACTACACAAGCACAATGGGAAGTATGGGCCAATCCTGTGAAGCCACGTGGTAGTACCATACTGGTTGAGGTGTCACATATTTATTGGCTGAAGGGTTTTGCAGTGGACCAATAGTGAGGCACCATGTGGCACAATGAAAGGGCGCCACATGGCCCTTGATTTTCATCCAAAATTAGTTTGAACAGGCCAACCAACCACCACTGGGATCAAACCCATGACCTTTCGTTAACTAACTAACAAACTTACCAACATGCCACGACTTTGGTGTTTGTTATAACATTGGCGTTGATTTGATTTATGGAAATGTTGATGGCATCTTGGCAAAGGGGGGTGGGCAACATGGCCCTTGCCCCAGGTCATTTGGAGACCAACGTAACCATAATGTAAGAGCTATGGGGGCGGGTAGTTATCTCGACCCCCGAGGCTCATTACACACCACACGATTGTATGGAGGACAATGGAAGTGCTATTGGTGGAGAGGGAGGGGACTAGGCCCCTTCCCCGGTCCCATCGTTAACCACATGACCACGACCTCCAAAGCTGGATCTAAGCTGACAAGGGTGGGTGGTTAGCCCAGTCCCTGGCCATATTGATAACCACGAGACCACGACAGAGCAGAGAGGGGGCTAAGCTGATGAGGGCGGGAGGTTAGCCCACATGCCCGCAAACGGGGCTAAAAATTTGGCGCTAAGGCCTTATGGCACATTTTAAAGAGGAAACAATTTGCACATTTACGATGGGAATTCCCCCGGTCCAAGGTGAAATTGTTGCTCGGTGGTCTGTCAAAGGGACGAATTCATTGCCCAAATTGTTAGTTTGCCATTTTGTAGGACAATTAACAGAGAAAACTTCTAGGAGGAATAACTTGGTGTATTTTCTATCTTTTTTAGCCTAGGAGAGCCTAGATAGGAGTTTTTGGGTGTTTTGAAATTAATGGAAATATCAATTTTATGATTTGAGTACTGCATGTTGGACTTTTTGCAGAGCCAAGTCCTTTAGTTATGCAGACAAAGATTTTTTTGAGTCCATATAAATACTTTGTTGAGCATGGAGAGAGCCTAGACAAGGGTTTTCCAACTTTTTGAACTCATCTACAACAACTGTTACTTAAGTAGAGAAATTATTTTCAGCCTTTTCTTAGTGTGCTAATGGGAAATGATCTTTTCAACACTTCATTGTGAAGTAGTTTTATTTTTATGCTATTTGATCTTAGCTTGAGTATAAGGACATATTGAGAGAGAGTCCTTTTCTTTGAAATCATCATGACTTGTTGTAGGGAGTCAATTTTTTGAGTGAGAGTTCTTTGTGGGAGAACATTTCTTTGAAGGATAAATAGTGCCACTTTAGAGTCAAATATGTGCATTGCGTTCTTTTTCTACTAAGATCAATAAATCGACCTAACATCGGAGCAGGGCCTGGAGACGTAGCCCAAGAAGGGTGAACCCCGTTATCACTTGCTTGTTTCTTCTCTGTATTTTTGTCATATTGATTTTCATATGAATTTGATCACTTTTAAGTTCATTTGAAAACTTAACCACTTTTCTTTGAAGAAGTTGCAAACTAATTTTTCATTTAAAGTGTCAATTTTATCAAACTTGCAAAGTGTCAGAGGATGATCAAAGTTTCAGTTTCAGATCATGTGGTATCATAGGAGGTTCTGACTAGATTTCAAACATGGGTGAAATTTTGCAGCATGCAAGACTTATAATTTGAAGAAATGAATTCTTCTCTCAAAGTGGAGAATATGGAATTGAGGAGATTGCTTGAAGCATTAGAGGATGAAAATAAGAATTTGTGTTTGATGTTGTAAAATGTCATTAAAGAGCAAATTGGGGAATGTTCAGCTACTAAAGCTTCCCCCAAGACTCAACAAGTTTGTGGTCATGGAATGACTGGTGATTCTACCCTTTGCCGGATAAAGAACCTTTCTTATATGTTAAATAAAAAAAGTAGTTTCCTTGAATCTGCATCTAACACTTCGTCTACAAAAGAGAAGGAGGAGATGGTTAAGCTTCTGGAAGAGGACCAAGAGTGTAACACCCTCCTGCCACATCTACCCAAATAACTAGACAACGGGGGTAAACATGTGATGAAGAGTTACTATGATATGATTCAACACCCTATGTAGAAGTTAAGGAAGTGGAACTAATGGAACCCAAACAACCTGACCTTCTACACATGCAATAGAACCCCCAGGAGCCACTGAACCCATCCAGGTGACCAACCCCTGAGAAAAAATGACTCTTTTCAACATTAAATCTATTAGCACTCAGTAATTTTCTGAGGTTGCAGAAGAAAATCACCAAGGTAACCACAAACCAACTTTGAAGTTGGGATCTAGCCCTGCCAGCTTCAGAGAGGGCTCTCTGTGTAAGATTTAACTTTGTTTGATCGAATATTAGGCTAGTTATGAAGTTTGGAGTTTGATTTATATTTGAATGGTTGGTTGATAACTATATTACCATTGGGCTATGGAGTCTGTTACATAAAGTACAGATCGAATTTAGTGTCTACAAATAGATCTCACAGGGAAAGGTAGCCAAACCGAATGGATTGTTTAAATTATGTGAAGTGGAGAAGAAGAACATATTAAGGTTCACTTTAAAATATAGAGCATTTTTGCTTGAATTCTATATTTAAAGATCAGAAGAAAACATAGAAATTATTCGTAGCCCAGTGCAAAGTGTAGATTTAAACAAATTCTGCCCTTTATTTATCTATTGAATAATTCAGATTGGAAAACAAATATATGCTATAAACAGAGAAATATAAACACATGAGACAGATATATGCACTTCACCAACAA
Source organism: Pinus taeda (assembly GCA_000404065.3). Taxonomy (NCBI): domain Eukaryota; kingdom Viridiplantae; phylum Streptophyta; class Pinopsida; order Pinales; family Pinaceae; genus Pinus; species Pinus taeda. Next base: position 115,705 of record APFE031274625.1, on the reverse strand, counting down.
CTTGACACAAGAATCTTGTGAAAGAGATTTTGTATTACTGGTAATCTGTTGATGCTTCAGAAAAATATACAATAGTGTTCTTGGTACAAAAACCAACCCTTGATACTTTTGAAGATGAAGTATTTATAATTAATTTACAAAAACATCATGTCATAATGACTAGGATGTATCTACAAAATAATAAAATTGAATCAAGCTAACTTATTACAATGATATCAGGGAAATTCGATCTGTCTGAAGTGGTGGCAATGAAATGGTGGAATAGATGGGTGTCTAGCGCTCATATTTTGCATATGTTGTAATGCTGAGTTGTGTCCCCAAAACTACCTTTTACTCCAATAACTCACAAAGTTTATCGCAACGTTGTTCACTCGAGATATTAATCTTCACCAACTTCCTGTACACTTTGTTGACTTCAGTATATTTGGAAAATGTCAGCTGGGTAATGAATAGATTTGGAATTGCATACTAAATGTCGTGATTGTATGACAATGCTTCCAGAAAAGCTTTTCCTGTCATACTAAGTCTTCCAGCTATAACCTTTGAACTATCTCTTGCCTTGGTCATAATCTGCTCATTGTAATCTGATCACGTGTTGAGCTTGTCATTAATCACTAACAAGTTTGGAAGTCCTTTCTTGTAGAGAAGTTCCAGTTTCGCAAAGAACTTTTGTATACCTATGTTCATAATTCATCCCTTCTCTTCAAGTTGTCTCATAATATTTCCTTTAGTCAACACTTTCCTGACTTCCAAAATTGTTTCAGTCTTGTCTTCAATTTCCAACTCTTCCAATTCTTGACTATTCTTGGAGTTTAGAAATTTGGTAAGCTCAGTGGCTTCATTTGGTTTATCTCCCAGTTGCTTTCTGACTTGCTCGATGGCTTCATTTGACCGTTCCATCAGCTTTTCTTTCTCAAAAATGATTTGGATTGAAGGCCAAATGTGCTTCATGTCTTCATTGATCCTTTTCCAGATATTTTCCTTTACATGTGCCAATGTATTGCCCATGGTACAGTCTTTTTCCATTTTTTGCAATCTTTGGGACAATGTATGGGACTTTTGTGTTTCTGTCATGTAGACATTTTCAAACCTTGTACTCTGCTCCTATAAAATATTTACCTACAGCTTCATCTTCTTTAGCTCTTCTTCCTGTATAGACATGTTTTCCATTAATTGAGCTAACTTAACCGAGTCATCAACAACTGATGTGGGAAGCACAATAGAAGATGATGTTCTTGCTGTCGTGGTTGTCATAGGGAAACCTGTTTGTAGTAGAGATGCAATGGGAACTGCATCAAGAGGAACAACTGCAAGTTGTGAACTTTATTCCTTTTCCTTTATTAACTTTTCCAATTTTGCTTCCATTGCTTTTCTCTATGCACCTTGTTCCACTAGAAGCTTCAACATCTCTTTCTTTTGTAGCTCTGTCTCTCCAAGTACCTTTGCTTGGGGGTCTTCTGTCGCTGGCAAATTCAATTGTTTCTTTAAGGCTGCAATGTCACCATTTTTCTTTCTGATTATCTCCTCCATGGATTTTGAATTGTTTGGATCAAAGCCTTCTTTGATCACCATTTCCTCCAAGTATTTGGTTCTAGTATCTTTGGCAAGTGAGGACACTTTCTCCAATTTAATCTGAGACTGCACAATATTTAAAGTAAGTTGTACTTTAGAGGCAGTAATATCAGTCTATCTAAAAGTAGAATATATCATCTCTCATGCCTTCCTGTGCATATCTATTTGTTCTAAAGGATGGACATCCTTTGCCTCAAATTCAAAAGTGGTTTGTTTGAAATTTGTTGTTGACTTTGGTTGAGGTACTTAGGTCTACAAGAATTCCATATGCATCCTTCCCTTCTTTGTATCATGTGCTAAGATGAGCCTGTGCTGGATGGAGGAAGACTGCTTCCTGAATTGAGCAGATATGTTATAATGAATGGTTTCATTCCTTTGCTTAATCTCCTTATATCTCTGAAAAATATTTAACTGCCTTTGCTCTGTGGATGATTCTAGTGTTTGAGTTATAGTGGTTGGAATCTCTTTAGTAGTGGAGGATGATGGGGACTATCCAACTTAAAAGTCTTCAAATCGAAGAGCACAATAGTGCCTTGTGTGACCTCGAGTGATGGGAAGTCTATTTTAGAGCCTGTTTTAATCTCCTTAGTATATATTTTGAGCTATTTAGCTGAGACTTTTGTGACTGATGGAGAATCATATTCCCTTGGTCTCTTATCTGTCTTTTCTCTGCGTATGGGATTCTCAGAAGTTGTCCTGGAAAGTACCTTCTCCTAAGCCTCCTGCAATGTATTTTCTACCCAAGTGTGTTGGTTCATATATTTCTCTATTTCTAGCCTCTGAGTATGCACATAGGGTGTGGCTTTTTATTCCACTCTTAACTTGGAAATTACCCCAAAGGGGTCATAAGACCAAGTGAAACTGAGAGGGAAGTTCATTTGTTTCAGCAGGAGGTCTGCTTCCTCTCCTGCGGCTCTACTGTTGCAGATGAAGTGTCCTATCTGTGTTTTGATCCGGAATTGAGATTTCTTCTTAGCTGCCACGAAATGGATGTTATCAGAATGAATTATTTTCCTAATGTATTCCAAGGAAAATATTCTCGTTGGAAAATACTTAGGCAGTTTATATGGTGGCAGCTCTAAACCATACACTCTTATTTCTGCGAATGACTGGTAAATGTACTAGTCCCCTGTTTTGACCTATTAATTGAGTTGTAAAACCTTCTGAATGTCTTCACTAATCCTTGGAACCTACTGTCCACTTAGCAAACAAGTTTGTGGATACACAAACTCATATATGAACTCTAAGAAGCTAAATTCTTGTGTCTATCTTCTAAGGAAGTCCAGAATGGCTCTCCTTGTTGATCAAGCTTCTGCACTATGAATGGAAACTTATTTGTTTGAAAGAACATAAACATATACATAAGAATTGAAGAATATCTAAACATTCCTCTAGTTAAAAACTAAAGGAATTGATCATGAATTACATTTGCTAAGAAGTGACCATAGTCAAAGGTGACTGATGGTCCTTCTTCTGAAGAAAGGATGGATAAAAATCCTAGAATAGGCTCATCTACCCATTCATTTGAATAGTAACCAAGAATGGATGACAAGACAAAGATAATCTATCTTGTCCCTTGAGGGAACATAGAAGAGGGATATGGGGGGTTTTTCTTAGGGAGTTGAGAATCTTCAGGGAGGAAAATTTCAAAAATGGCAGCTCTCTGGGGGAAGGTTAATTTCTGGTAAATTTCTCTAAGAGCTTCAAGGGAGAAAAGGGAGAGGGAATCATAGTGGAGAACTTGCAGCATTTGGTTTATGTTGTTAGCTATGATGGTGAAGATAATTTCACCATTTGGGGAAATAATTGACCTCTTGCCTGGAAGGTAAGAGGCTTGGCATCTTAGAAATAATTTGGGAAAATGATAAGACTAGGGGACAAAAAATAGAGGAAGTATGGATTGCCAGAGGTGTATCTCATTGGATTGATCAAGGAAATTATCACGAAACCAACAGCATAATTCAAAGAGGTCGAATTCACACTGTATTTCGGAAAACTTGTAGTCTTTGTCTGCAAGTGGAATATGGTCTAAGTCGATAGGGGGTGTGAGCATAGGATTGACTACAGGGGTTGCTTTAGGTGCCATGGTAGTTGCAGAATGGAGTGTGGAAGAATGTAATAGGAGGTATGGGCAGTAAGTTTCAATGATTGAGGGGAATTTAGTGGCATACCTCTGTAGATTTATTGATTACGGGAAATGGAAATGTTGCTGAGAGATAATGGTGTAACAGAGGTAGGAATGATGTTCATGAAGTGATGAAAGAAACGTATAATCGCAGAGGAAAATCAAATTTTTATAATGTGTGGATTGGGCTTAACCATTGACTTAACGGTATTGATTTGGCATTAATTCCTGTAATTGGATCGGGTGAATGGAAATAAAATTTATGGTGGGTGCAATGGTCTCGGATGTGGCAGTCAAGGATTGGTGGGCGAGTGGTGTGGGACCATTGGTGAGAGTGACGGGAGTAGGGACAGGTGGTGTGATGGGAATGGGAGTTGCGACAGGATGTGGAGGCGACACATGGCGGGAAGGTGGATTAATGTGGGATGGAAATACCGCTTTCATAGGGAGAGGCAGGCAGTATCCAGTAAATGGGGGGGGGGTCCAAAATTCCATGGCGCTGACATGTAATGGGGTGATAAATCGCTTTTCGGACACCCCTGCCATTAAACGTTATCACTTTGGGGGAGTCCGAAATCTATCGTGGGTCGTCATATCAATGCAATGGGTGATCGCGAGGTTGTGAAAAAGACGAGGTTTAACACGGGCTAGTCCCACAATATGTTTCTAGCACATGAATTATAACCCAAGGTCCAAACTTTAGATAATAAATCACTTCAGACTTATTACATCAAAAACCTTTATTTTCATATCCTAATACTATTCTAAAGCAAATTAGGGTGCATTTAAATGTGCAAACCTTGTCAAATTTTTCATTCTAAAGAGATTTAAAATTATTTACTTCAAACACTAAACTAACCTACTCAACTACACAATCCATATTATATAGTTGGATTAACTTTATTCTCCTTTTCTACCTATCTGATCTTAGCCAAGATTAAATTGTTTGGCTAAGTTATTCACTCTCACCTAATTAACATAAATTTAAATCAACTTGAACATGATTAAACTGTATGTTTCAAGCAGAAAGGGATTGTGGCATTTTAAGAAAGATGCACACAATTTCATGAATTTATTCTTTACAAAGACAGAAGGCTAGTAGTGGCACTTGGTCTAGCATCACTTTCATATTTATTAATTTTTTGTGGGGTTCATTTATCACTTCTTCTCTTTTTCCATTTTATTCTATTTTTGTATTTATACCCTCTTTTCATTTTTTTCTTTCATTTTTCTATCTTTTTTGGAAATAATTTGCATAAAGCTATATTATTTACAATCCAAAATACTAAAAGCAATTATTCAATGATCAATTGATCCTATAAATTATAGGACCCTAACAGTGGCTCCAGCTAGGGATGACACTTCCTGGTGAAGTGTCAAGAACACCATAGACTAGTAGCCTTGAATCCTTATCTTCAATATTGGATGCATCTGATTTTTTCTATTTTCTGTAGTTATGGTGGTAAAATGCCTCAAAGCTTAGGGCCTTCTCCACAGGATTCAACTTTCAAACATAAGCTACCCACTCATGACAATACAAAAGTAAATGGTATCTATAATGGGTGTGATAAAAGCACTTTTTTATTCCTGAAAAGCATAATGCTTGAGCATACTTCCATTGATAGGTCCTCCAAGTATTTATGTTCCATTTGTGTTCTTTAGAAAAAAGGCAATGTTACCTCGGTAAGAATCAATAATGTAAGGTCCCATCCACAAGTTGTCAAACTTACCATGCTTTCTTTTTTCTTACCTTCTGGAATCCCATTTCAGAACATGATGGTCGATCTGAAATTCATCATCTTTTGTCCTTAGGTCAAATGTTTTCTTGATTCTATCTTGGATCAACTGAGTTTTGTTATGAACTGCTTCTCTTGTCTACTACACATGGATTGTCTGGTTTATTCTCCTTTGCAAATCTTTTGGTTCGACATCCAATTCTTGCATCATATTTAAAACAGGGATTCCCAAAGAAGTTGGAAAAACAACATCTATCCCATAAACTAGCTTATATGGAGACATGCCTATTGACTTTTTGGTAATAAGCATGCCTGCCCATAATGCATTAACCAACTTGTTGTGCCATGCTTTTTTGTTGTCCTGCAACAACTTTTTAATATTTTAACTAAGCTTTTATTGGAATATTCTGCTAGTCCATTTCCCTGAGGGTAATAGGCTATAGAATGTCCCAATGTTATATGATATTTGTTGCAAAAATTTACCATCTTTTTTAACCTAAAAGTTGTAGCATTGTCAGTAATAATTTTCCTAGGGAAACCAAATCTAGCAAGGATATTGTTCTCTGGGAATTTTATGATGACTGCATTAGAAGCTTCTCTGGTAGGGACGACTTCTATCCATTTTGTAAAGTAAGCAATGGTTGTCAGAATCCACTTGTGTTGGGAAAATGAGGCAGGGTGGATTTATCCTATAAAGTGAAGGCCTCGTTGTTGGAAAGGGGTTTCAGCAGATATAGGTCTTAAGGGTAAAGGAAAAAGTTTTTTTTTTACCTTCAAATATTTGGAATTTGTGGCATGAAGTAACATTCTTTTGGATATCAGAGAATAAGGTGGGCTAGCAAAAACCATAGTCTCCTTCATGGAACTCTTGCATGACTTTATCTGCTTCATTTTTCACAAAATAGTTTATTAAAACACCACCAACATATTTCCAATACAAATTTTCATTCAAAATACAAAACTTAACATCTTTAAGTTTGATAATTCTAGTCTTTGTTTTAGTTAAACTAGGAAGAGCTTGTAAATTATGAAGAACATAAATAATGTCTGCATACTAGGGAGAGGTAGCAAAAGCTTCTGCTACCTATGGAGTCGCCAACTCATCTAGTTCATTAAATATTGCTAGAAAATTTATATTTAAAGCATGTAAGTTAGATTCTACCATTAATTTTGCTAACCCTTGACCTTTGATGAGTTTAGTGGGTCAAATTTCAATATCATATTCTAATATAACAAAAATCCACTTACCCCTTTTCCCATCTGGATCATTCTGAGTCAGTATATCTTTAACTACTGCACTTGGAACAAAAGCAATGATGTGTGAATGAAGAATATACACTCTAAATTATTTTATGGCCTTTACTACGGCAAAAGCTTATTCCATAATGTCATATTTCAATGTTGTATCTCTTAAAGATTTGTTGAATAAAGCAATAGGATGCTCGTGGCCCTCATTGTTATTTTGTAGGAGGACTGTAGCAATGGTGTGCTCTGAAGCAAATGAAAAGATTAAGAAATATTTCACAAAATCTAGACTAATCAACACAGGTACCTGAGTTAAAGCCGACTTTACATTGTTAAATGATTGTCTAGCTTCCATGTTCCATTGCATCTCAGTATCTTTCTTTAGCATATTGGTTGTGTTCTTTAAAATCTCAGCTAAATTCATAATAAATCTCCTTAGAAAATTTATTTGTCCAAAAAAAGATTGGACTTCCTTTATATTCCCAGGGGGATTAATTTTGAGTATAGCTTCGATTCTACTGGGATCTATCTTGATTCCTTCTTTCAAAATTATGTGTCCCAACAATTTTCCTTCTTGCAAACCGAATAATGTTTTTTTGGGGTTGAGAGAAATGCCAAATTTCTGACACTTTTCAAAAACTCTACTCAAGTGATTTGAGTGTTCCTCATCTGTTTTTGAAAAAACAACGATGTTATCCGGATATATAACTATGAAATGAATGATTTCATCAGCAAAAGTAAAATCCATGGCTCTCTGAAAAGTTGCTCTAGCATTCATTAGACCAAAAGGCATTTTCACATACATGAAAATGCCCCAAGGTGTAGTAAATGTTGTTTTCTCTTGAGCGTCTGGGTGTACTAAGACCTGGTTATAACCTGAAAAGTCGTCCAACAAGGAAATCCTGCTGGATCCAACCACCTTCTATAGGATTTGGTCCATCTTTGGCAAAGGGTAATTGTCTTTTAGAGAGGCTTTATTTAAATTCCTAAAATCAATGCAGAGCCTGATTTCACCAGTCTTTTTCTGAGTGGGAACCAAATTGGACACCCATTTGGAATATCTCAAAGGTACTATGATTTTTGCATGATACATTCTTTTTACCTCTTTTCCAACCAAAGGCATAAGCATTGGATTAATCCTCCTTAATTTTTGTTGAAAGGTTTTATGATCTTCTTTCAAGAGAATTTTATGTTGTATGATACTGGTGTCATAGGATTTTAGGCCCTCATAACTCCAGGTGAAAACATCGATGAATTCTTTGAACAATTTAATGTACTTTAGCTTTTTAGTCGGGGGTAAGGATTTGGATAGTTTGATCATTTTAGGTTGAGTTTCAGTCCCAATATTATGTTCCTCAACACCAGCTCTAGTGGGTTCAATTTTGGGCTTCTTAGCTACATCATTGAAATCAAATAAATCTTCTAATGGAACAAGCCCTCTAGGTAGGATATTTTATTTCAGGTGCGAAATATATGTTTCTTGTTTTTCTTCATCTATTTCATGCAATTCTAATTTATTTACACTAGTATGTATGGTATCTTCTACATCAAATTCTATATCTATATTTGCATCTTCAAATTCATTTTTAGACTGCAAGAAATTGTCAATCTCAGCATCATTTCCAAAAAACTGCCATTATCTAATGTTATCAGGTACAATAGGTCTATTTTTCACTTCAACAATATATGGACGAGTAAGATGAAATGTTAATTTACAAGTACTTGTCAAAGTAGAAAGACCATCAGGCAGAATGTTTTAATCTCTTGAAACCACAGACAATCTGTATTCAATAAAAGAATCTAAAAAATCCAACACAACATTTTTGTATGCTCTCATCCTAGGATGTTTTGCAGAGTATTCTCCTTTGATTTGTTTTATTACCAATTTAGAATCTCCATGAATGGAAATCCGTTTAGCACCGAGTTTCTTCAAAAGCTGTAAACTGAAGATTAAGGCTTCCTACTCTGCAGCATTATAAAAAAAATGGAAATTCAATTTGTAGGAGTGGCCTTCTGAGTGATGAGTATATGAATTAGAAACCCATACACTAGCACCAGCTCCTTATTTACTCACTGATCCATCAAAACTCAAATTCCATAATACTTCATCTGAATTATCCTGCTCACTAACTAATGTTTGACCATCATCAATGAGACAGAGTGTAGTATTATGATTTGGAACTTGTTCTTATGCACTTATATCATTATACAAAATAAATGAGTCAGTATTATAATAAACAAAATATATAGGATAATTGTCAGGCCTATCTTAAGTGGTGACCATGAATTTCATAAGTTTCCCTCGATAAAGTCTTCTGTTCTAACCAAAGACAGGGATTGTTGCGTAGGACATATCTATCTGTAAAGTCCCTTGCAGTTTGGCTCCCTAGGAACGAGAAAGAAGCATGCCATATTTGGGAGGGATATCAACAGAAATTATTCCCATAAGTACACTTTTCGCAGGGATTTAGACTAAATTTCCAGATAAATCTTTTATTAGCCCAATGCATTTAAATTGACTGGAATCAAATGAATGCAGATCTTTATACCTTCTGGTTATGTCTAATCCCAACTTCTCTATAATTACTTTCGACATAAGATTGTGGGAGGCCCCCAAGTCAGGCATAACGTTATGTAAGATTTTATCATGAATGGTTATGCTAACATAAAAGGGAGGTACATATCCCTCTTGAAGTTTTCCATCAGCTTCTGGGCCAAATAGTAATTCAGGTTGATCATCTAATACATGAACTATATCAACTTTTTCTCCTATGCTCAATGCCTTTATTACCTGGGATCTATAGGTGGTTTATTCATCAATTATGTCAAGGGAATGGGGATTTTGAGTTTTTCCAATTCATTTTCTATATTAAATGATGTATGTGTTTTATTTGAATTAGTAGCTTCTTGTTTATTAGCCACATATTTTTGGGTATATCTATTGGTTGGTTGGTAGAGGGATCATTAGTTTGAATTGTTTTGGATGCAGTATCAAGTTTTTTCTAGATTACAACATCATGATTCTTTCTAGTAATAATCTCAACATTCTTTTTGGTAGGTGTTTCAGTTGGTTCCTTTATTGGAGTATCAAGTGTTTTTTTACTCCCGAGGTTGTATTGTTTATGGACTTCCATAATGGAATTCTCAAAGCCTTTCTTGTAATCCTCTGTTTCTTCAGGTTCTATTTCATCATGGGATAAAAGGAAAAGGTCTTGATCTTCCTCAGTAAGGAAACTATAGTCATTATCATTTACTCCCAATAAATTTATTTGAGTATTCTCTGTATCATCAACTACTTTAGCCTCCCCATATGTATAATTTTCTTGGAAAGGAGGTACTACTTGTTGTTTTGGACCATTTGGGTCCCTTTGTTTATTTAGAGGTTGATTTCTTCTATAGTTTGGATTTCTTATTTTCCCTGTTTTATTTTCTCTCTGAGGAGTCCTATCAACTATATTGATTCTATCCATCATTTTCTCTATTTTTCTCAGTAGACTATCTATTTTATAATTAGTAGAAGCAGAAGGTGAAGGTTCCTCTTTTATTGTTACTCTTTTTTTAGTTTTTAATTTAGCTTTTTTGGCTAATAAATTAGCCTCTACTTTAAGTGTGTTTGCTTGCATCTCCTCTAAGGTCATGGGATCTCTATCTCTCAGTTGATAGGCCATATCAACATCGAATCGTTCTAGGAAATGTATCAGGGCCAAGCCCAAGGGTGGTTTAATGGCAGTAGGGACTGCATTATAAACCTTATTAAATATGTCACAGTACTCTTCTACACTTTCATTAGGTCCTCTCTTAAGGTTTTTGTAATTGTTAAGGATCTGCAGAGGACTCTTCTTAACTTCTCACCTAGTTAGGAAAGATTGGTGAAAAACAACAAGGTCAGTTATACTACCTGCTACTAAGTTTTTGAACCACTTTCTCACTTCTCCACCTAAGCTCTGGGAAAAAATCCTCAGTTTTACATCATTCTCATCTACTTCATGAAGATCAAATAAGTCATTCATCCTATCTATATGCTGATGTGCAGTAATATGTATATTACGATCAAAATGGGGTATCCTAGTCTCATAGTCTTGGGTTATTATGCAATTGTGCATGTAAAAATAGGGGTGCATAGCAAGCAACCATGATATTTGGTCTTAAGGGAGGAGAAGGTATAGGATTTGTTGGAACTGATTGAGTTACTACTTGTGATACTACTGGATGAGTAGTAGAAATTATAGAAGAGGTAGGGCCAATTGATGTTGGATGAGCTAATTGGGAAGATGAAGTGGTTGTTGCAATGGTAAGAGTAGAAAGCTCAACAGACTACTATATGTAAACTTGATGTACAACCTGATTAATGGCTGAAACAAGATTTTACAGTTTGTCGAACTCCCGAAGGGCTTACTGATCCGAATCAGGTTCAACAGATGGTCTTATTGGTTTATATGGTTGAAGAATGGCTTCATCAACCACTGTCTGATCAACAAAGGTTTCATACTTAGTCCTAAAAATATTGTGTTCGAAAGGTATGTCGAATTGAATATCTTGAATGGTATCAAGGTTTTCAGGAAGAGAATTGGCCCTTAAAAGGGGGCTATTTCTTCCCTGGCGTTCAACTAAACTTCTGCTTCTAAGTATCCTTTCAGGATTATCTAAAATTTCAAGTGGGTCCGGGTTAGGATTGGCTCAGCTGAAAAAAATTTCTGGAGCCAAACCTTTAAAAATAAAACAAGCTCTAATCCTTTATTTCCAATGTCTTGATCATTAGATTTATTGAAATAAGGATGTAGAAACTAGGGAAATAATCTAATGATGATGAAATGAAGGATTATTTTTAGTTCCCCGGTATGGTTGCCAGAATGTTAGCACTCAATAATTTTCTGAGTTTGCAGAAGAAAATCACCAAGGTAACTACAAACCAACTTTGGAAGCTAGAATCTAGCCCTACCAGTTTCAGAGAGGGCTCTCTCTGTAAGATTTAACTTTGTTTTATTGAATATTAGGCAAGTTAGAAAGTTTGGAGTTTGATTTATATTTGAATGGTTGGTTGATAACTGTATTACCATTGGGCTGTAGAGTATGTTACATAAAGTACATATCAACTTCAGTGTCTACAAATAGATCTCACAGGGAAAGGAAGCTAAACTGAATGGATTTTTTAAAGTATGTGAAGTGGAGAAGAAGAACAGATTAAGGTTCACTTCAAAATATAGAGCATTGCTACTTGAATTCTATATTTAAAGATCAAAAGAAAACATAGAAATTATTCGTAGCCAGGTGCAGAGTGTAGATTTAAACAAATTATGCCCTTTATTTATCTATTGAATAATTCAGATTTGGAAAACAAATATATTCTATAAACAAAGAAATATAAACACATGAGACAAATAGATGCACTTCACCAACAACTTTACACAAGAATCATGTGAAAGAGCTTCTATATTACTGGTAATCTTTTGATGCTTCGGAAAAATATACAATAGTGTTCTTGGTACAAAAACCAACCCTTGATACCTCTGAAGATGAAGTATTTATAATTAATTTACAAAAATATCTTGTCAGAATGACTAGGATGTATCTACAAAATAATAAAACTGAATCAAGCTAACTTATTATAGTGATATCAGGGAAATTCGAACTGTCTAAAGTGGTAGCATTGAAATGGTGGAATAGTTGGGTTCCTGGCGCTCAAATTCTGCATGTATTGTAACACTCGGCTATGTCCCCAAAACTACCTTTTACTCCAGTAACTCACAAAGTTTATCCCAACGTTGTTCACTCGAGATATTAATCTTCATTAACTTCTTGTACACTTCGTCGACTTCATTATATTTGAAAAATGTCGGTTGGGTGATGAATAGATTTGGAATTACATACTGAATGTTGTGATCGTATGAAAATGCTTCCAGAAAAGCTTTTCCCGTCATACTGAGTCTTCTCGTCGTAACCTTTGAACTATCTCTTGCTTTGGTTATAATCTGCTCATTGTAATCTGACCACGTGTTGAGCTTGTCATTAATCACTAACAAATTTGGAAGTCCTTTCTTGTAGAGAGGTTATAGTTTGGCAAATAACTTATGTATACCTGTGTTCATAATTCGACCCTTCTCTCAAGATGTCTCATAAGATTTCTTTTCGTTAGCACTTTCCTGACTTCCAAAATTGTTTCAGTCCTGTCTTAAATTTCCAACTCTTCCAATTCCTGACTGTTCTGTTTAGAAATTTGATAAGCTCAATGGCTTCATTTGGTTTATCTCCCATTTTCTTTATGACCTGCTTGATGGCTTGATTTGACGGTTCAATCAGCTCTTGTTTCTAAAAAATGATTTGGATTAAAGGCCAACTGTCCTCCATGTCTTCATTGATCCTTTTCCAAATATTTTCCTTTACTTGTGCCAATGCATTGTCCATGGCACAGTATTTTTCCATTTTCTGCAATCTTTGGGACAATGTCTGGGACTTCTGTGTTTTTGTCATATAGGACTTTTCAAACCTTGTACTCTGCTCCTATAAAATATTTACCTCCAGCTTCAGCTTCTTTAGCTCTTCTTCATGTATAGACATGTTTTCTATTGTTTGAGCTAACTTAATTGAGTCATCAACAACTGATGTGGGAAGAACACTAGAAGATGATGTTCATGTTGTTGTGCTTGTTGTAGGGACACCTATTCGTAGTAGAGATGTAATGGTAACTACATCAAGAGGAACGACTGCAAGTTTTTTTTCCTTTATTAACTTGTCCATTTCTGCTTCCATTGCTTTGATCCCTGCACCTTGTTCCACTAGAAGCTTCAACATCTCTTCCTTTTGTAGCTATGTCTCTCCAAGTTCCTTAGCTTGGGTGTCTTCTATCACTGGTAGCTTCAATTGTTTCTTTAAGGCTACAATGTCAACATTTTTCCTTCTGATTATCTCCTCCATAGATTTCGAATTGTCTGGATCAAAGGCTGCTTGGATCACCATTTCTTCCAAGTATTTGATTATGGTATCTTTCACAAGTGAGGTCACTTTCTCCAATTTGAGCTGAGATTGCAAATTATTTAAAGTAAGTTGTATTTTAGAGGCATGATGTAGCGGCTACAACCACCATCCAAAATTTGTTCTTAGCTTCATTTTGGAGCCTCCCTACCAACCATCCTCAGTAGCATGTCTTGCACTGTCAAGTACATGACCTTCATTGGTTTTTCAGTAGCTTGCCAGCCTCTGCATGATTGTTTGCTTCACTCCCCTCATAGGCTGCCATCCCAGACTTGTTTCAGTTGCTGGTTTAGCAAATCCCTCAAAAAATTGTGCAATTCTGGAGGGGAACCAACCTTCCCTCCAAAAATTGTGCAAATCTGATTGGCAGCTTGCTAGGCTCAGAAATTGCGCAATCCTGCCAAACAACCTTCCTATGCAAAATTGCGCAATCTGGCCCAGCAGTGTAGCTCAGCTCAGAAATTGCACAATTCTAGGCTGTATTCAGTTGATCCTCCCAGAAATTGTGCAATCCCTCTAGATAGCCAACCTAGCTTCCTCTGAGAAATTGCGCAAAAAATCTCCCTCAGTTAAGTAGGTTGTTGCATGTGCCTTTAGGTTGACCGGTTCCACCCGAGACCGAGAAAACTTGACTTGCATGCATGGGCTATATTTTCCAGAAATAACATAAAGCAACATGCAAAAAGTATCCCTAGATTTTAGGGAGCTATTTTTAGCAGTTGAAGGTTACATGCAAAGATCGTTTTAGAAACTTTTCTCCAAGTGTCACTTTTTCCTAGATTTGTGGCATGCGCATCATGAGCCTTAAACTTATTTATTCGACACTTCAAAGCTCATTCTTCACATTGATCTTGGAGCTCTAACATTTCACAACACATACAGGGGTCTTCGACACATCCAGCTCAGCAATCTCCAGGTAAGTTCGCTTTACTTGTCTTTTGCAACATTTTTGTTGCTTTTTGTGTTTTGCCTTGTGTGAGTGTTGTCTGCTCGATTTCTATGAATGCTTGTTGTTGTTGCATACATGTTAGCTTGTACAAGCACCATTTCAGTTTTCGTTTACATCTCACTGCTATCGCATGCATGACACTATTTTTCACGAACGATCGCCGATTCAGAGACTCGTTTCACACACATGCATGTTGTTCCATTTTCTGAATCTTTCATTCACTAGCGTGCATGATCATTCACTCCTTCTTACACTCAATATCAACATGCATTCATATCTTCATTTGCTTTCAGTTGCCCGTCGGCGGGTCTAGGCAACCTTGGCCCAAACTCTGCCTCACCCGGACAACATTACGCCATTCTAAGAATGAAGGCTCTCCCTTCCTCCCTAAAATGCACAATTCTGGCCAGTTAGTTCCCTCCAGTCTTACTTTACGCAATTCTGAGAGGCAGTGACTGCTGGCCCATAAAATTGCGTAATGCAGTCCCTAGGCTTGCATAACTTGCCAACTGAAATTGCGCATTGCACAATCTAAACACCCAGTAGGGCAGTATGGATGTGCATTGTGCAATTCCAGTAGTCAACCAGCCTCCTAACAGTCTGGGCTACCTTTTTGCATAGTTCTGGCACTTAGTCTCCCGGCCTCTAAGTGAAAATTATGAAATCCTTGCTAGTCGTTCCCCGAGTATGTTGCATGTCAGTCCTCAAGTTTTCATAGGTTTTAACTGACATATTTCTTGCCATGCATGTCGCCATGTCTCCAGATATAGTAGGTGTTCGTCCATCTCTCAGCAGTTCAGGATCAATGGCCTCCAAGAGAGCAGGGTCAAAGGACACCGATGGAATCGAGAAGTAGTTGAGCGAGTGTCTAGGAGTTTGTTGATATACAAACACACCAAGCCAATCGTAGACAAAGACATCAAGATGAAATGGCAAGAGGTCAATGATGCATTCTCAGGCACATTTGGGGAATATCTTGAAGACCTCCAAGTCTATGTGAACATTCACAAGTCCGGCTTGTACCGGCTTGCATGAAGGTATCCTGCATTCCCATGCCCGAACATGATACATTGGATCATCTCGCACACTCACCCCAAGACGATGGCATTGAGCAGTGTCAACGAGAAAGAGATTGCTACCTTCAGGGCACAGGACTATTAGGAGATGTACCACTCACTTCCCGAAGCCAGTGATCACCATGGAGACACCCTTCAACATACCTAGCAGTAATGCCAACTCCAAAGATGTCTTGAAGAACTGGGTGAAGGATCCATCCAAATTCAGGATGACACCGAACCAGATTTACAAGACGAAGATATTGTGGAAGGCATATCAATACTTGGTCATCTTTACATGTCGCTTGTATGGCCAAGAGAGCACAGAGACTTTCCCGCGGAGTTGGGTGATTGCATTGGACCAATAGGCCAATGAAGGTAAATCATGCAACTGGTCCAACATGTTGGCTCACAGGCTGAAGGAACATGCAACAGGAGCTTGATAGCCGCCCAAAGGTTAACAAGCATAAATTTACATGTCTGCCTACATCTTGGATGCAATCTATGCCCGTGAGGAGTTCCTGGACATGAAGTGGGCATGGACATCAATGGAAACCTTTGTCAATACTTATTGTAAACTCTTTTCTGAATGTATCTTCAGAGGAGTTATCAACATAAGTCAGATCATTTTGTATCCTCAGTGTATAAGATGATATTTGAGCAGGATCCACCTTACATGTCGAAGGCAACAATGGAAGCTTTCTCATGTTTTGCTGAATTTTACCATGGACAAGCTCGTCATGCAAGAAGTGTCATACCACATCTCAGCAGGACTGTCAGTTAGGTTGCACCGGAAGAAGAATGCACCTTAGACCACTCTTTCATTCTGTATCGGGTTGTATGAGATACAAAATATCAAGCATGCGGATGTCGAAACAGAGGAGATCAAGAAATATCCTTTCGACACCCGAAGCTATAATCCGTATGAACTACATTGTTTGGTGAAGGATCATTACACGAGAGTACAGTTTCTGTGGATCCACAGGGCATATCATTGGGTTGAGGAAGACCCATAGAGATATTGTTACAACTTCTCCAGGTCCAATGAACCAGTCGGCATCACTATGGAATGGTTAGAGAAGTAGCGTGAAGAAGCATCTAGGAGAGCGCCAGCAGTAACAGCAATAGAGGTAAACATACTGGCACATGAAAAAGGCAAGAGAAACATTGTCGACATCGCAGAGGCAGAACAAAGATGCAAGTTTAGAGTAGACCCACTTGTGTAGAAAGCAACAAAGGCAGAGAGAAAAACGGAGGATCGAGGAAACAGTGAAAGAGTTGCATGAGTTAAAGGAGAAACTCTGAAAGGAACAAGAGCTACGTAGATAGGAGAAGGAAGTGCAACAAGGATAGGAATAGCAGGGGGTGCAACATGTGCAAACAGATGAAAATGCACCCATACATGTAGTAGACTCATCCGAACAATTGGAACAAAGCAGACAGGGTGAGTAGTCGTAGGAGAAGGACTTCGCTCAAGAGATTGAATGAGTACTTGAGCAGATGGATATGGATATGGAGCAAAAAGAGTTAGAGAAAGACATTGACCTCATGCCTTACCACCAAGAGGTTGACCCACCAGCTTCACTAGATCTGGAAGTAGAGCAAGTCCCAAGCGACCAAGGAGACACTAAGATCCTTGGAGACAATCCAGAAGAAGAGATGCACAACATATCATTCGACAAGTCGTAGCATAGAGTTATGCAATCACACAGAGTGTCTACTATAGATGATCACACATCTTATGCCTAGTTTCAGGAATGAGTGATTGTTTCTAACGTGCGCAAGCATCTAGTAGCATTAGCTAATGCTACTAGAGCATATGTTGAAGCCACTAGCTCAAGTGTTCGCTTCTTGATATCAGAGAATGAGATAATGACTAAGGAGTTATAGACGACCAAGCAAGGAGGAGAATTGTTTACAACATCCACTCGATCAGAGTTGAAGAAGGTGATACTGGATGAAGTATCGTCCCTTGAGAGAGTCATGCGAGTGTTGTATTCCAAGTTTGGTACCGTGCATAAGGCAGTTGTCCATCTAAACGGTTGGCAACAACGATGTGCTAGGAGAGCACGTATCTTGTCAAACATGCATACTATTGTTGACTACATGCAAACATGGACAACGAGATACAAGGGAGCCCTGTTACACTTGCCCAAGATGATGAAGCCCAAAGCAGTTGAGCTGAAGGCACGCATCTGAAGTCAGATCCGGAACTATGAGGAACTCCCGCAACTCATCACTAGTTTGCAGGCTTCCCATGCACGTATATTCAGAAGCATGGATGTTTTTGTTCACGCACAAGTGATCCCATCTATTGGGACACTCACCGAGGCAAAGACAAATGCACAAGTCTGACTGGAGCTTGATTCGTACTTTGATGAGTTGATGCACATAGACACGAGTGCAAACTTATTGATCATTGCGAACATAATGCATCAATATGTCACTGGTCTGGCCACACTCAAGGAAATGATGTGCATGTTATCAGACGAGTTAGACAAACGAGCCAAATAAATGTGCCCGGATGCTACAGAGGTAAGAGTTTATTTCTAGAAAGATGTCACCATAGAGTACATGGACACCATCACGTACTACCGAGCTTGGCATCAGCTCGCTACTGTCGACCATTGTGAGGATGTCGAAGAGTTGGTCTTCCTAAAATTTTTTGAGTCATAATGGTGTCTTGTATGGATTTCTCAAGCCTATTTTGTCTCACATGGATACACGTGCATATTGTATGTAACGTCTTGTCAAGTGGAAGTTCAAGTGTCAATATTTGAATGTAATAGTCATAGAGTAGTTGAAGAGTCATGAGGGTAGATGAACAGTCAGAAAGGGGAATTTCAAGGGTCACCCCACCCTTTCCTATATATAGTCCCTCATAACTCATTGTAGATGATTTTGGTTAGCCAAGCTTATTATAGGAGTATCTTAGAGAAAGGTTGGAGAGTATTGCAATGAGCCTTGGCTTCTCCACAGTGCAGAACTAGTACATCTCTTTGGAGGAGCAGGTGACAGTGACTATAACGTTCCACTATCAGGACTAGTGGTTGGTCATGGTTGTACTATATGATTGGAACTTTCACTTCTTAATATAACAGAGCCAACACGTTTCATGCATATGTTGTTATTGTATTTCAACAAACTTGTTTACTCTAATGGTATATGTATCTGTTTGCTTACACATGCATGTATGGAATTTTTCTGTATAACTATGTATGAATCTTACTGAAATGTGTTGTTTATTTAACCATCACTTTGGATTGTAATCTTACTTACTGATTTGAAAATGGAATGTACTTGAATAAAGGGTGCAAGGTATCCATTTCCAAAAATTTTAAATGTGTAAACAATTCCAAGGTTAACTCCGAAAATATGAGAGCTTCTTATTTCTAATACAGAGATCGACTGTAGGGGCATTTACCAGATATGTCACCTCTAAAGAGAGGATGAGTTCTAGAGGCTACCTGGCCCTCTACAGGCTCTGCCTAAATAAATAATAGAAGTAAACACTCAGAGGTCATTAAAATACTCATGCATGAAGCTTGATGTCATGCGGAATAAAACAAATAAGTTTGAGCAGTTGTTTAGGTGTTTATGTGTGAAGGAAAGTTATTTAAATTTGTTGTTTAACACATTATATCACATTTTTTTAGCATGATTTCTTCAGCAAATAATGACACAAAGATGATGAAGCAGTTCACCCCTCCTGGGCTACACCTGCGAGACCAAGCCTCCCAAAATGGGCTTGTCCTCTTGTATTAAGAAAGTTGCAAAGGCTAATACAAGTAAATAAGTGCCTCTAAAGGAAAATATGACTGTAAAACAAAATCAGAAGATAGGAAATAGCTAACAATGCTCTTCCCCAAACATTAAACAGTGAAATTGTACCTTAAACAATACTTTCTCCAAATGGCC
The DNA here is from genome assembly GCA_000404065.3 of Pinus taeda. Classification (NCBI taxonomy): domain Eukaryota; kingdom Viridiplantae; phylum Streptophyta; class Pinopsida; order Pinales; family Pinaceae; genus Pinus; species Pinus taeda. Next base: position 96,136 of record APFE031274625.1, on the reverse strand, counting down.
CTAGTGGCCTTTTAAACTTCTATGAAGAAATTCAAGGTGAAGATGACCTCAAATGGTTCTAAAACCTCTTCCAATGGACTTGGAAGGTCAAAAACAGTAGAAGTAGGCTTTTGAATCACCGAAAATAGATGAATACAGCCCCCAAACAGCTTAAGCACTGGAATGGCCCTGGTGGCCCTGAAAGCTTCCCTAAAGAAATTCGAGGTGAAGAATGCCTCAACAGGAAAAAAGAGCTATAGAAATAAACTCAGAGCACTGAATACAGTCAGAAATGACCTTTGTTTCACATTCAATGGCTGCACACATCCCAATGCAACTCCCAAGCTGATATGGCCCTTACGGCTCCTGGAACTTCCATGAAGCAAAATCACTTGAAAATGACCTAAATTGGCTGTGAAACCTATGCCAATGGCTTCAGAATGTTGAAGAGACCCAAAATCAAAAAAGAAAAACCATCCAAAAAGGCCTTTCCTAGCCAAAGTTATGGCCTATTCATCAATTCCCAGTTAACCCCTAAATAAACTCAAGTTAACTTTAGCAGAAGTGCAGATAAGTTTAGTAATTCACCTAATTTGGAGGTAGCCTGCCAAATTTGGCGGAAACCTCCGGGCGGACTACTAGTTGACCACCAGTTTAATGGGCATGTGACCGCATTTGCTGGGAGTTAAGTTAAATGCTGACGGTTGATGTAACTGTCGGTGGGAAAAGCGCATGTGACCACTCCGCATATACTTAACCGTTTGATGTTATCCATTTGGTTTAGCCCCTGGTTTTCCATGCTGGGTCATATGGGTAAGGGGGCTAGCCCGTAGGGTCTGGCCCCCTTTTGGGCCCGACTGAAATTATTCCAAACCTTAAATATATATTTTTCCAGTGTCATAACAAGTCCCACCATGTGGTTGAACGCTAAAACGCTGTCATGTTATATGGTTGGTTGCGAGTTCGAACCATAGATCGGCCCAAAATAATTTTATATGTCCATCTGTTGCCACCTTGGGTTCACGTGGCACCCTCTGATTGGATGCCCAAAATAGAATATTTTGGGAATATTCCCTAGAATATTCTCTGGAATATTTTATTTTAATTTTTATTTTTTTAAAATTCAAAATTGAAGGTTATTGGGTGATTTTCAAATTGGCATAACTTCTGCATACGAAGACCATTTTTTGAACCGTTCATGGTGCTGGAATTAGGAGAACGAGATCTATCCAGTCATTCTAGTTTGAACTAGTTCTGAGCACTTTCATTTTTGAGCATTTTTCGACACTTGGTCTTGAGCTCATAATCACACCTCCCAAATGAGAGGCTTTTGGATCCCCAAAGCTTACTGAAACTCTGTACTAAATTGTAAATCAAATGAGTGAACAAAAGCATCCTCTTTCGTTCAGCCAAATGAGGAGAAAGATAACCAAAATCTCCTGCCTTGCCAACTGTCGTCATGGTGAATTTTTGTTGAATAAGCCAAGTACTTGTCGAATCCCGACCAAGTTTTCTTGCTAGACAAATCTGAAAATTGCAGAAACCAACAATGACACTTGCTGATGTATGAGCTGAAATCTTCCACTGAACATTTGGGCTTGCCAACTATCACTATGCCCATCAATGGCACCTCCTTCTCGAGAAGGAAAACTGAAGGTGACTTAGGCCAATACCCACAACAAACTTCCAAAAATGAAGTAGTCGTAGAAGAATGCTTGTATCGGCTATAGAATGCTAAAAGTAATGTAAATGCTCATCCCAAAATCTTGGGATACGTGCTGCAAAAACTTCTCAAAAAAAATTACAATGGTTATGTTCACGAACAATAAAAGTAAGCAAACCATAATGAACCAAGTAAAGACCCATGCTGAAATTTGAGCTGGCTCTTTGCTTGCATGCTTTTCGAGCTCATGGAATTGTACACTGGTTTGCACCAATTTCATTCCCTGCACCAAATGACACCAAAGGCATCTTGTGCAACAAGGCAATCATCAACAACAAGTTGATATGAAATGTGCTAAACAATGGACACAACCATCAATGTAACAAGTGTGTACACAACTGACACAAGTCGACAAAACATGTGCAACACAATTGACACAAGTCGACAAAACATGTGCAACACAATCGACACAAGTCGACAACATAAGTGGCACAATCGACACAAGTCAATGAACAAGGTGCGACACAATCGACACAAGTCGATAAGGAATGTGTGACACAATCAACAATGCAAAAAGTGTGCTCACAAGCGACACTAGTCGACAAAACAAGATACATCTTTACAAACACATATGCATGTATCATCTTTACAATGAACTATATACAGTTCGAAAAATACACCTACAACCTCTATGTACAAGTGCAACTTCAACTCTTCTTTTCAAAGATCAACAAGTACATCAACCCAAAAAACAACATGTGGGTGACAAAGAGCTAAAGGGAAAGACATTGCTGCAATAATAGTGAGTACCATACTCATCTTTTACCTCCATGGAGAAATTTTGCAACATAAAATACATGCATAGATTCAAAGTTTGTATATGTACAAAAGGAGTACGTCTTACTGTGTCAAGAAGACCATCCACTTCTCAACAAGCCACTTCCATGGTGATTTTCACTACTGCAATTCTTCCTCATGTGAAACTTCCCTTTTCACATCAATAATGGCATCTATGGTTTCACCTTCGCCAATGTTTTTGTCCTCTTACTGCATGTGTGTGGGACGACGAGTTCGATGTAAAGTCCAACAATGAGAGACAAAATGTCCCCTCTTTTGGCAAAAAGTGAAAATCTTATGCACCTTCTTTGAAGGTAGTCTTTGCTTCATCTGTTTCCTGTGTGCTTTCTTCCTCATCCAGCTTCTCGAAACATGATGGTTAAATTGACCACAATATGTACAATAAATCTTTCTTCCATTAAAGCATGTAAAACTATTATGCCTTACAGAAATACAATCGAATTGATCATGAGAAGATTTACACCTCTTGTTCTGCTTTGCATGTTCATCCTTTTTGCCTCCATGAGGAGATGAACTAGTAGAGGCTCCAGCTTTCAATTGCAAACTAACATTATCGTTCTTGTCTTGAAAACTGCCTAAAATTTCATGTTTACAATAAGCTGCATGTCTACCATATTCTTGTTGCAACGAAGGCTTCAAACAATGGTAAGGAAGATTGACATCATGACATTGATGCAATTGAGAACTTGGGAGAAATGTTCTCTTCAAATTTGCATCACATTCTTGAATGCATGTGATCAATCCTTCGCCATTAGACTGCTCATATCCAAGAACAACATTCTTGGGTCGCTCCACAACACAAATAGGCTCAACAATGCCTTGTGCATACTTGCCCAAACCTTTGCCTTCTTGATAGCCGATTTTCAACATCAATTTGGACCATATACCTCTTGTATGCCTTTCAGACAAATCTGAATGATTTACCTCATGATTACATCCTAAAGAAGAGGTATTTTCTTGGACAAAGCTTCTTGACCTTGTAAGAGTTGTTTCTCCATGTCATGCTACCTTTGGAGAATTATTTCCTTCTATTCCTGCATACCCAACAATTGTGCACGAAGCTGAACACTTTCCCTTTGATCCTCAAGGAGAATCTACACCACGTACTTCACCTTAATGAACTCTTCTTTCATGTCATCACTAAAGAGTTTCGTGAAGGAGGAAACTTCACTTGCAGAAGAAATTGACATCATGTAAATGATCAAATAACAAAAGGAACTTCAAACAGAGTTCTCAAAGATTTCAACGATGACAAGTTGTTGACCAAATGCCTTCAACTCTTAGACAGGGTTAACACCAGCTATCCCAAAATGAGCTCAAGCAAACTCATGCACACAATAAAAAAGTCAAGGTTGATTGCAAAAATTCTCAAAATATAAACTAAACCAGAGATTGACTGAAGTAGCATTTATCTACTACGCAATTGTATAAAAAAAGTAGTTTGAAGGCTTCCTGGCTTGCTTCAAACTCTATATATAGTTTATATAACTTTTCCTAGAGCATATAAACAACAAAAACCTGCTCTGATACCATCTGATTTGAAAATGGAATGTACTTGAATAAAGGGTGCAAGGTATCCATTTCCAAAAATTTTTAATGTGCAAACAACTCCAAGGTTAACTCCGAAAATATGAGAACTTCTTATTTCTAATACAAAGATAGACTATAGGGGCATTTACTAGATATGTCATCTGTAAAGAGAGGATGAGTTCCAGAGGCTACCTGGCCCTCTACAGGCTCTTCCTAAAGAAATAATAGAATTAAACATTCAGATGTCATTAAAATACTCATGCTTGAATTTTGATGTCATGTGGAATAAAACAAATAAGTTTGAGCAACTGTTTAGGTGTTTATGTGTGAAGGCAAGTTATTTAAATTTTTTGTTTAACACATTATATCAGATTTGTTTAGCATGATTTCTTCAGCAAATAATGACACAAAGATGATGAAGCAGTTCACCCCTCCTGGGCTACATCTGCTGGACCAAGCCTCCCAAAATGGGCTTGTCCTCTTGTATTAAGAAAGTTGCAAAGGCTAATACAAGTAAATAAGTGCCTCTAAAGGAAAATATGACTGTAAAAATAGAATCAGAAGATAGGAAACAACTAAGAATGCTCTTCCCCAAGCACTAAACAGTGAAATTGTACCTTAACCAGTACTTTCTCCAAATGGCCCTAGTGGCCTTTTAAACTTCTATGAAGAAATTCAAGGTGAAAATGACCTCAAATGGTTCTAAAACCTCTGCCAATGGACTCATAAGGTTGCAAAATAGTAGAAGTAGGCTTTTGAATCACTGAAAATAGATGAATACAACTCCCAAACAACTCAAGCACTGGAATGGCCGTAGTGGCCCTTAAAGCTTCCCTGAAGAAATTCGAGGTGAAGAATGCCTCAACAAGCAAAAATAGTTGTAGAAATGGACTCAGAGCACTGAATACAGTAAAAAATGACCTTTGTTTCGCATTCAATGGCTACAAACATCCCAATGCAGCTCCCAATCTGATATGGCCCTTGTGGCTCCTAGAACTTCCACGAAGCAAAATAACTTGCAAATGACCTCAGTTGGTTGTGAAACCTATGCCAATGGCTTCAGAATGTCAAAGAGACCCAAAATAAAAAAACAATTCGTCCAAAAAGGCCTTTCCTAGCCAAAGTTATGGCTTATTCATGAACTGCAGTCAACCCCTAAATAAACTCAAGTTAACTTTAGTAATCCACCTAATTTGGAGGCAGCCTGCCAAATTTGGCCGAAACCGTCGAGTGGACTGCTAGTTGACCGCTAGTTTAATGGGCATGTGACTACATTTTTTGGGAGTTAAGTTAAATGTTGACGGTTGGCATAACTGTCGGCGAGAAACACGTATGTGACCACTCCGCATATACTTAACCATTTGATGTTATCCGTTTGGTTTAGCCCCTGGTCTTCCACACCAGGTCATATGGGTAAGGGGGCTGGCCCCCTTTTGGGCTCGCCCGGAATCATTCCAAACCTTAAATATATGTTTGTCCAATAACATAAGAACTCCCGCCATGTGGTTGAACGGTAAAACACTGTTGTGTTATATGGTTGGTTGTGGGTTCGACCCAAAAATCTGCCCGAAAAATTTTATATGTCTATCCCTTGCCACCTTGGGGCCACGTGGCGGCCTCCGGGCTTGCCACGTGGCACCTTCTGATTGGATGTCCAAAATGGAATATTTTGGGAATATTCTAATGAATATTCCCTAGAATATTTTCAAAAATATTCTCTGGAATATTATATTTTAATTTTAAAAAAAATCAAAATTAAAGGTTATTGGGCGATTTTCAAATTGGCATAACTTCTGCATACAGAGACCATTTTTCGAACCGTTCATCGTGCCAGAATAAGGAGGATGAGATCTATCCAGTCGTTTAGGTTCGAACTAGTTCTGAGCACTTTCATTTTTTAGCATTGTTCGACACTTGGTCTTGAGCTCCTAATCACTTGCTTTCCAGTTTTTGATGCATCTTTGCTCATGTGTTCCCTTCTTAGCCACGTGCTTTCATAGGTTTCCAAGGGGTGAACTCACCTCACCCTTCGTGTGTTAGAAACATTCATGCACCTTCCTTGACTTGTTGTATATGTCACGCCCTTGCTACCAATAGGGATATCTCAACCGCGGTCAAGGTGATACCATACGACCCACTGCTGGGACTCCTACACCAAACAGTCTGAGGTCTAGTTGGGACTTCTTACTAGGGATATCCCCTGACATGTTGGCGGGTCTGGCACCGTCAACATTTCTGGTGCTAGAAGAAGGACCAGATAACAAGCTGTGTCCTCTCATCCCGTTTTGAACCTTTGCACATCTATCATGGATTATATTACACTCATCCCTCCACGATGTATTTTGCATGCCGAACCTCTCAACATCACGAGAGAGTTGTTTAATCTCGTGTTCAAATTCACGTATGATGGTGAAGGTGAAGTTGCCTGGCCTGAGTACTTAGAATACTTCTATGTATTCCTTGAGAATGTAGACGAGTTCTATGCAGAAGGTCAGCCTGCTACTTTCATACACACTTCGTGAATCCCCACAATGGTGGTGCTGGAGTATACCTCCTGGTAGCGTGCACTCACTTGACCAATTCTGTGATCTCATTGAATCTACTTTCCATCATTTTGATCCAGAACCTCTTGACCAAAAATTGTTACAACAACGGAAGGCCCCGCATGAATCACCTATGAAATTTTGGGACCGCTTCCGTGTGTTGCAGTTTCAAGCTCCGAAAAGTCAGATGAAATTCTAGTATCTCATGGACAGATTTGAGTACTGTATTACCAAATCTATTAAACCTAAAAGAAATTTCAAGCCAAGCCCCACTCAGCATACTTCCGTGATGGAGTTGCGCAATCACATATGGACATGGTCATTGTCACAAGTGACTGTCCGTCATCCCCTCATCAAACAACTCCACCACTGCAGAATGATGTGGGAGAACAAGCACACACATTTGTTCAATGGCCACATCCTCCCAACATCACTTCTCTCAATTCTCGCACAGATTTGGTTGCAAAGCCCATGGGTTGTCACATGTCTATTTTACCTTAACCTCTATCTTCGTGTTATGATGATCCTCCAGATTGTATTGTCTTGTGTTCTTCCATTTCGGACTCTACGCTTGTTGTGAACGAGGATCAAGCTATCGACGGAGTTGGTGTTGCATAACCAACTTGCATTGTTATTCATGAAAAGTATGACTGGGAGCTTGAGCATCAACCCTCAACGAAGGATGACTCCCTTATGTCCGAGCCTCCTACGTGTTTTCCTGACATCTTCAGTGATTCTGGAATCCATGATTTCGCATGTGTATCTCCGTTTCCAAATGCACCCATTGGTGATCATTCGCAGAATACACCGGATCTCAGTCCATCATCCAACAATGGAGAGGATAAATTATTCATTGAAAATCCACTTGATTTTTCATCTAATTTTTCCGAAAACACAGAGGGTGAATTTTTTCGCTTCTCATCTACCCATCTGATTGATTCATCAGATCATGAGGATGTCGATGAAATCATTGATTTTGTTGATTGTAGATGTCATGATTTATTTACTCTCGTATTCGATCACAATGATGATTCTATCACAATTGATTTTTCCAAGCCACCTATTTATGATGATCTATCTATCGACAAAGTCAAAACTCCATAGACTGTCGAGGCACTTCAACCCGAGCTGATGGTTATGTCTTGCCCTCGTTGTCCTGAGGTTGGTTTCACTTCTGATCAAGAAATTGTTGAAACACCCAAGGCTCCTCATCACTCATCTATGTGCATTGAAGATCAATCTCACACACAGATCATACTTCCTCCATTCAAACTACACGATTCCATCGCTCATTCATTGGAGGAATCTTACATAGCAAGTGTTGGATACCTATACCAATAGGTTTCATATTTCATGATTGGATATCAAAGGTCCAAATATGCTCTGCTTTGGTAATGCAAAGATCCCATATTTCCCTAAGAAGACAATGTCTGTATCAGTCTTGATAAGAACTCAATTTTGATGGGTGGTCCAACAGTCTAATCTGGATCATGCCATGTTTTCAATTTCCATATTGTAGAATAGAGAAT
>APFE031274625.1:58990-83505 GCA_000404065.3 Pinus taeda | reverse complement strand
ACCCCTCTCACAGAAGGTCTAGAAAAAAGGCAGAGGCTCAATCCATTCTCAGAAGAAGAAATGCAAAGCCTTGAGACCTCTGCCAGCTCATTACATCAAGAGCAAGATAAGGCAGCACTTGGGGAGGTCAGCTCCTCAAGACAAGAAAAGAGTGCAGCTGCAAGCATAAAGCAGCATTTTATAGATGCTAAGAGGAGGAGTGAGCCACTCAAAATTAAGCTCTACAATCATTTGTTGAACATGGCCCCTCCAAATCAACAAAGACTAATGGCTGCCTTTGATGTGCAAGGAGGCAAGATGACAATGAGCCATTTTGCCCCTACAGTGCAGCAACCTCAAACAGCTGCTGATTACATAACGACAAACTTAGAAGTCCTTGCAAAAGACATCCACCCCATGGACCAGATCGAGCTCCACAAGCAGACGGGTGAGATGGTCTATGCCGCCCTGGTAGACAAGACCTTGGTAAATTATAGGCTGCAAAACAGTTTGAATAACACTGCAGCTCAACTTGAGTTGGAAAGGGCATCCTCTCAAGCCAAGGACAACAGAATCAAGGAATTAGAAGAGATCATCATAGAGTTTGGTCATGATCCCAATGATGTTAAGGCCATACAGGAGGTCCTTAAACTAAGGGATGCAGATGTAGCTGCCATTAAGAAGAAAATGAAGATCCCACCAACTCTACATCCACAAACAGATGAAGTTGCTCAATAGAGGCGAGAAAGGGATGTCACTGCACTGCTAATGACCTTGTATAAAGAGCTAATTGACACCCAACAAAAGCTGCAGGATACAGAGACTACCCTAGAAGCAGCTCTACAGAGGGGAGAACAAGGGCAGTCTTCCAAACCACCCACAGAGACAATAGACCTCGAGAAGACCCCTAAAGAGGACATCCCTCCAAAGCAAAAAGAATTAGAAACAGCTCCAGCCACAATAGAGCCAGCTTCTACAGCACCACCAACAGAGCAGGCCGAGAGCCTAGATATGCAAAAATTAAGGCAAGAACTCCAAGTGCTAGAGGCTCAAATGACAGAGCTAAATAAGGCCAAGGAAAGCTTAGCAAAGATAGAAGAGAAATATGATAAGTCTAAGCAAAATGTAGCTGAGAGGGAGAGGGAAGTAAAAGCCCTAAGAAAGACAATTGCAGAGCGGAAAAGCAGCTCATTTTGGAGAAAGTGACACAGAGATCAAGCAAGTGAATTGGAACTGCCATTGGACAATCAATCACAACAGTGGGAGTACATTGATGCTTATATGAGCAATAGGACTCCCCCCCCCCCCATCATTGGGCAGGCAAAGAAAACTGTACAGAGCAAGAAACGCCCTTGGCAACATGGCAGACCTTGCCCCCAGGATGATTGAAGTCCTAAATTATAGGACTGGTTCTCAGCTAATAAAAATGGGAATTGCTAATAGAACTGAAACCATTTCCCTAATCAAAAGAACCACAACAATGAAGAACCTAATTCAGACACTGGACAAGAAAATCCATGATATACAGGCAGATATACATAAGTTCCAGAATAGATTCACAGCCCTGCAGGACAAAGGGCTTCCCACCTTGGAAGAATCAGGCAAGCTTCTCTCCCATGAGAAATACATCAAGAGGGTGAGCACTTTTGCAGCAATTCAAATTGCTGAGGCACCTGGGTCATCTTCAGCAGGCCCATTAACAGGACAGGCTCTTTTTGAGAAGTTAGATAACTTATTTTTTATTAAAAATGAGGTAGCACATCTATTTGATGAGCCTCCCCATTTCTATAAGTACACCGAAGCTGATGAGACCTTAGGGTCAATTTTGAGGCATCAGCTTCCCCCTCAAGACATATGGCAGGATTTAATAAAGCTACTTTTGAATCAAAGCTGAAGAATTAAATTTTTTTTTTTTCAGCAATGCAGTCCATATTGCATCTACAGGTGGACAAAGTTATGACAGCAAGCATAAAGACGCTGAGCCAACTCAGCACAGGTACTCGGCTTCAACAGCAACATCAGCAGGTACAGGTGGCAGGGCCAAGAAGATACAAAAGATCAAAGTAACAGAGCACTTCATTTCATATTTATGATAAAGCCGCGCAGTTAACTCCGCAGTACCCAAAGGTCAAAAATATGTCCTGACAGGAGTTAAAGGCCTTTAAAGGGCATTTATGTTTTCAATTACTTCTCATCTACTCTCCTGTACAAATGTAAGAGATATTTTCCTCTCAGATGACTCCATCCCTAAGATATTTTTATATGTAACCTCTATATATTCCCCCTCGCGTTTTTTTAGAGGGGTTGGACTCCGGATGTAAGAAAATCTTCCTAATATCTTCTCTGTTATTCTGATACTGTAAGCTCTCAGACAGTTAATACAAAAGACTGTGGGATTTCTTCAAAGATGTTTGTCTCTTGATCTCTTGATGCTATGTGGCTCAAAGGTGCAGGATTCCTGTGTATTTCGTGGCTCAATAAGTTTTTCTCATGACTCCTTATTTCACCTGTGTTCCCTGTTATTCCATATCTCTTTCATGTTTTCTATACATTTAAAATCTAGGTAGTAAGGAAAAAGGATAGTCTCAGGACTTGGTTATTGACTACCCTGAGCTCAATCCAAGCTACCTTGTATGTTTTCTTCTGATAAAGTATTTAAAGAGTAATTCTTCATTGCTACCTTTAATACTGCATCATCACAGTTTGTTGTTGTTTTAGGAATTCAAGTAATTGCTCCTAGATAACAAATCCCTTGTTGCAATATTCAGCTTAAGTAAAGAAATCTTAGTTGCTCTTTGCTGGTTGTTTTCATCTCACTCTCACAATCTACGTTTTGTTTCATGGAATACACACAGGCCCTGTAGCTACACCTCACCGAAATCAAGACCTCGAGGGAAAACACTCTAAGACCCCATGGCCCAATGGATTAACCTCACCTGCAGATAAACTTTAAGGAAATCAGAAGCATCCTCCCAACCAAACACAAAAAGAACCATAATATTCGCTCCATAACTAGCCTAAAAACTTTCAATGAAAGCAGTGACATAACCTTATTGAGAGAGCCCTCTCTGACTGCAGCTAGGCTAGAAGCTGTAGCCCAAAGATTGGTTAGTGGTTACCCCGGTCGTATTCTCTTAGGAGTCAAAGAGGACAACCTGGGTGGTAACAGCAAGCACATGTGCACATCACACGTTGTCTTTGTTTCTTTTGTTTGCTTGCATGTCACAGTTAAGAGTATGTGTATGCTTAACAGCTGCACACAGTGTCACACAGCACCATTATAAGTCCATGGATTGCATGTCATGCACTTGCACTCACTTATGTTCTGTGGACACATTTAAACTTGGAGTGTGTTTGTCTTCATTTTTATATCTTTCATGTTTGTTGGTTCGCACAGCTATGTTGTTCACGAACTATGCTTTCACCAACATGGGTTGACCAATGCACCATGTAGAAATTCTCACTGTAGATTAATCTGATTATGCAATGTACTAAAGCAAAATACTTAATCTACTTCTACAATCAAACTTGCGAAAGCTTAATCGATTTTGAGCAAGATCAAACAGAACACATATAATAGAGAAGAAGAAACAATCACACATGAAACCTAGAAAAATACTCTAGGGAAAGCCTCACCTAAAACCCCGCTATTTTTATTATCATATAAGTGGAAATATCTCAGGATTACACAAAGCTTTAGCTCTCACAGTTATCCAGCTCTCAGTACAATCCCTCACTGCTGCTCATAAGCAAACAAGGCTTCTCACAAATCTTCTCCTCTGCCCTCCAAGCCTCCTATTTCCTTGTAATTTTCCTCTGGGATGATTCTCCTTTAACCAAGTGGAACACTGCTCTTGCACACTGTAAAATTGCGTAATCCTCAAGGAATCAATTCCTTCTACATGCAAGAGATTTTCTCATAGGAAAATTCTTGCAACTGATAGTACACTATACTTACCTTTAATCTCAACTGGGTATTTGTCTAAACTGACATGCATGAGTTATTTATGAGAGAATATTCAGTTATCTGGAGAACACTAGTTGCATGCATGCATGCATTAATTGATTGAACTCACAATCATTTCCATAAACTGTTTGGAACTAATCTAACTGGACTTAACTTAGTTAACTGAGCTAACTAATTACAACTCAAATACAACTCATCCTTATCTCCTTAATTAAGGGATAACTTCCTCAATCAAAGAGATAACTGTTGCATGACTTCACAAAGACTTCATGTTTGAATTTCTCCAACTAATTAACTCAAGATGAATTAATTAATTATTTTTCAAATAGCTGGTGAGACTAAATTCGAATTTTAATTCTCAATTTTAATTTAAGGACAAATTAAAATTGGAATATATCCTGAAATGCTATCTATAGCAATGCTATTTTTAGCATTTCTTGTTGCTATTTTCAACATGCCGGTGGCTGTATTGGAAGTATTACTTCACGTGAGTAGACCCATGCACCATTAGCGTAGGAGTAGGAGTAGTGTTTGATTTTGGTTTGTTTGCTTGCATGTATGTGTGCTTCTTACCTTGCATGTTTGTTTGCTTGCATGCTTGTTTGTTTATTCACTTTGCTTATGCATGTACTTCTACTTCTCGCTTTGTTTGTGGTTTGTTTACTTTTTTGTATTCATAGGTTAGTTTCGCATGAAACCGTGTGCGACTCCTTAAACAATTTGGGTAAAGTCAAGAGGACTTGTGCAATTATCAATAGTTGGTTATCTATCATCCTACCTCTGTATGAAGAACTGGTTATCTTTAGTCCATGATACGTTTATGGAAAATACGTATTGTTCAAAGTGAACCTTGGTGAATACACAACACTTGCGTGCTAACTAGTGTCACCTACTCTAGTCAGTTGTTTTTGGGTTAATTCTTGTTAGCTCAGTCAAGTAGAGTAAGGTGAGGGGGAAAACCTTAACAAGCACGTCAGAGGTATATATAAACTACTTCTCTGAAGGAACAACCTCTTCTTCTCTCAATAAGTCGGGATCCCTCTTCCGCCTCTGAAATGATAAGTGCTATGCATAGTAACGAAAAATGAAAAAATGAAAATGAATAAAGCGAAAGAAGAGAAAGGATTCCTACACAGAGAGGTGATACAAGTAACTCCATCGGGATACTGACCAAGCTTGCTGGCACTGGAGCGATGTTTGTGTTCTTGCGTGACTCCATCGGGGTACTATCTAGGCCTGTTGGAAGTAGAGCAACACGAGAGATGAAACTAAAACTCTGGAGACTATAAAGCTTGTGCACCAATATACCCCTCATCCCTAATCAAAACAACTATGCTGGATTGGCTTGGAATGTGTGTTGACTGACCAAGAGCTTAGCAGATGCTACATCTTACAATCAAGCAAGTGTGGAAACCAAGACGAACATAGAATTGAACAATACTTCTGGAGGTGTTAGACTTGCTTGTCTCGAGCAAGGTCCATTCAAAGAGCTGGAGTTCTACCTGTGTGTTTCCAAGTGTTGTAGCAGCTATAACCACCCTCCAAAATTTTTCCTTAGCTTCGTTTCAGAGCTTCCATACCAACCATCCTCAGTAGCATGTCTTGCACTATCAAGTACATGAGCTTCATTGGTTTTTCAGCAGCTTGCCAGCCTCTGCGTGATTATTTGTTTCACTCCTCTCATAGGCTAGCATATCAAACTTAGGTCAGCTACTATCTTATCAACTCCCTCATAAAATTGCACAGTTCTGGAGGGGAACCAACCTTCGCTCCAGAAATTGTTCAAATCTGACTGCCAGATTGCTGGGCTAAGAAATTGCACAATCTTGTCAAATAGCCTTCCTTTGGAAAATTGCGAATCTGGCCTAGTAGTGCATCTCAGGCCAGAAATTGCACAATTATGGGCAGCAGTCAGTTGCTCCTCCCAAAAATTACACAATCCCTCTGGACAGCCAGCTCAGCTTCCTCCTAGAAATTGTGCAAAAAAACTCCCTCAGTCAAGCATGCTATTGCATGTTCCTTCAGGTTGACCGGTTCCACCCAAGATCGAGAAAACTTGACTTGCATGCATGGGTTGATTTTTCGCGAAATATCATAAAGAAACATGAAAAAAGCATCCCTAGATTTTAGGGAGCTATTTTTAGCAGCTAAAGTTTACATGAAAAGACTGTTTTAGAAACTTTCCTCCAAGTGTCGGTTTTTCCTAGATTTGTGGCATGCGCATCATGAGCCTCAAGCTTATGTATTCAATGCTTTAGAGCTCATTCTTCATATCAATCTTGGAGCTCTGACATCCCACAACACATCTAGGGGTCTTCAACAGATCCATCTCAACTACTTCCAGGTAAGTTCTCTTTACTTGTCTTTTGCAACATTTTTGTCGCTTTTTGTGTTTTGGCTTATGTGAGTGTTGTCTGCTTGATTTCTGTGAATGCTTGATGTCGTTTTCATGCATGTTAGCCTATACAAGCATCATTTTAGTTTTTGTTTGCATCTCATTATTGTCGCATGCATGACAATGTTTTTCACGAACGATCACCAATTCAATGACTCGTTTCACACACATGATTTTTATTCTATTTTCTGAATCTTGCATTCACAATTTGAATGCATGATCATTCACTCCTGCTTACACTCAGTATCTCCATGCATTCACATCTTCATTTGCTTTCAATTTCCCATCGACAGGTCTAAGCAACCTTGGCCCAGACTCTAGCTCACCCAAACAACATTGTGTAATTCTGAGAAGGAAGGCTTTGCCTTCCTCCCAGAAAATGCACAATTTTGGCCAGTCAGTGCCCTTTAGTCTTGCTTTGCACAATTCTGAGAAGCAGTGACTCCTGGCCCAAAAAATTGTGCAATGCAGTCCCTCGCCTGCATCACTTTCCAACTAAAATTGCGCATTGGGCAATCTCAACACCAAGCAGGCCAATCTAGATTGCGCATTGCACAATTCTAACAGTCAACCAGCCTCTTGAGCATTTGGGCTACCTTTTGTGCAGTTTTGGTACTCAGTCTCCCAGCCTCCCAGTGAAAATTTCACAATCCTTGCCAGTCATTCCCCAGGTATGTTTCATGTCAGTCCTCTAGTTTTTTTTAGTTTTAACTGTAGATTTCTTGCCATGCATGTCGCCATGTCTCTATATATAGTAGGTGTTTGTCTGTCTCTTCGCGGTTTAGGATCAATGGCCTCCAAGAGAGTAGGGTCAAAGGACGCCGACAGAAGCACAACTAGAGAATCAGTTGAGCGAGTGTCTATGAGTTTGCCAATATACGAAGAAACCAAGATGATTGTAGACAAAGACATCAAGATGAAATGGAAAGAGGTCAATGATGCATTCTCAGGCACATTCAAGGAATATCTTGAAGATCGCCAAGTCTATGTGAACATTCACAAGTCCGACTTGTACCTGATGTGCAGATTGTATGTAAGGTCTTGTCAAGTGGAAGTTGAAGTGTCAATAGTTGAATGTAACAGTCATAGAGTAGTTAAAGAGTCATGAGGGTAGATAAACAGTCACAAAGGGGAATGTCAAGGGTCACCCCACCCTTTGCTATATATAGTCCCTCATAACTCATTGTAGAGACTTTTGGTCTGCCAAGCTTCTGATAGGAGTATCTTAGAGAAATCTTGGAGAGTATTGTAATGAGCCTTGGCTTCTCCACAGTGCAGAGCTAGTACATCTCTTTGGAGGAGCAGGCAGCAGTGACTATAATTTTCCTCTATCAAAATTAGTGGTTGGTCATGGTTGTACTGTATGATTGGAACTTCCACTTCTTAATATAACAAAGCCAACACGTTTCATGCATATGTTGTTATTGTATTTCAGCTAACTTGTTTACTCTAATGATATATGTATATTTTTTCTTACACATGCATGTATGTACTTTTTCTGTATAAGTATGTTTGAATATTACTGAAATGTGTTGTGGGTTTAACCATCACTTTGGATTATGAGATTACTTGCTTTCCAGTTTGTGATGCATCTTTGCTCGTGTGTTCCCTTCTTAGCCACGTGCTTTCATAGGTTTCCAAGGGGCACCCTCACCTCACCCTTCGTGTGTTAAAACCATTCATGCACCTTCCTTGACTTGCTACATATGTCACGCCCTTGCTACCAATAGAGATATTTTACTCGCCTCTGTGCGCAATTGCGGTCAAGGCGATACCATATGACCCACTGTTGGGACTCCTACACCAAATGGTCTGAGGTCTAGTTGGGACTTCTTACTGAGGAGATCACTTGACATGTTGGTGGGTCCAACACCGTCAACAAGGCAGTAATAGCAGTATGTGTAAAAGTAGAATATACCATCTCTCCTACCTGCTTGTGCATATCTATTTGGTCTAAAGGATGGACATCCTTTGCCTCAAATTCAAAAGTGGTTTGTTTGAAATCTGTTGTTGACTTTAGTTGAGGGACTTGGGCCTGCAATAATTCCATATGCGTCCTTCCCTTCTCTATATCATATGCTGAGATGAGCCTGTGCTGGATGGAGGAAGAGTGCTTCCTGAATTGAGCAGATATGTTATCATGAATGGCTTCATTCCTCTTCTTAATCTCCTTATATCTCTAAAGAATATCCAGCTGCCTCTACTCTATGGATGATTATGGTGTCTGAGGTATAGTGGTTGGAATCTATTTAGTAGTGGAGGATGATGGGGACTCCATGGTACCATTTTCCAACTTAAAAGTCTTCAAACCTGAGAGCACAATAGTGCCTTATGTGTCCTCTAGTGATGGGAAGTCTACTTTAGAGCCTGTTTTAATCTTCTTAGTATATATTTTGAACTCTTTAGCTGAGACTTATGTGACTAATAGAATCATCTTCTCATGGTATCTTATCTGCCTTTTCTTTGGCTATGAGAGTCTCTGAAGCTATCCTGGAAAGTACCTGCTCCTCAGCCTCTTGTAATGGTGTGTTGGTTCATATGTTTCTCTATTTCTGGCCTCTCAGTATGCACATAGGGTGTGGCTTTTTTTTTCCACTCTTAACTTGGAAATCACCCCAAAGGGGTCATAAGACCAAGTGAAACTAAGAGGGAAGTTCATTTGTTTCAGCGGGAGGTCTGCTTCCTCTCCTGCTGCTCTACTGTTGTAGATGAAGGGTCCTATTTGTGTTTTGACCTGGAACTGAGATTTCTTCTTAACTACCATGAAATGGATGTTATCAGAATGAATTATTTTCGTAATGTATTCCAAGGAAAATATTCTCATTAGAAAATACTTTGGCAGTTTGTATGTTGGCAGCTCTGAACAATACACTCTTATTTCTATGAATGACTGGTAAAGGTACCAGTCCCCTATTTTGACCTATTCACTGCGCTGTAAAACCTTTCAAATGTCTTCATTAATCCTTGGAACCTGTTGGCCACTCAGTAAACAAGTTGTTGAATACAAAAACTAGTTTATGAACTCTGAGAAGCTAAATTCCTGTGTCTCTCTTCTAACTAAGGAAGTCCAAAAGACAACCAACTGTGGCTCTCCTTGTTTATCAAGCTTCTTCACTACAAATGAAAACTTATCTGTTTGAAAGAACATAAACATATACATGATAATTGAATAACATCTTAACATTCGTTTAGTTAAAAAATGAAGGAATTGTTCATGAATTACATTTGATAAGAAGTGACCATGGTCAAAGGTGATTGATGGTCCTCCTTCTGAAGAAAGGGTGGATAGAAAGCCTAGAATAGACTCGTCTACCCATTCATCTGAATAGTAACCAAGAATGGATGAAAATACAGAGATAATCTGTCTTGTCCTTTGAGGGAACATAGAAGAGGGATATGGAGGATTTTTCTTAGGGAGTTGAGAGTCTTTAGGGAGGAAAATTTCAAAAATGGCAGCTCTGTGGGGGATGGTTAATTTCAGGTAAATTTATCTGAGAGCTTCAAGGGAGAAAAGGGAGAGGGAATCACAGTGGGGAACCTGCAACATTTGGTTTATGCTGTCAACTATGATGGTGAAGATAATTTCACCATTTGGGGAAATAATTTCCCTCTTGCTTGGAAGGTAAGAGGATTGGCATCTTAGAAATAATTCGGGAAAATGATAAGACTAGTGGGCAACAAACAAAGAAAATTTGGATTGCAAGAGGTGTATCTCATCGAATTGATCAAGGAAATTGTCCCGAAACCAACAACGAAATTCGAAGAGGTCAAATTCACACTGTGTTTCGGAAATCCTGTAGTGTTTTTCTACAAGTGGAATATGGTCTAAGTCGATAGGGGGAGTGAGCATAGCATTGACAACAAGGTCGACTTTAGGTGCCATGGTAGTTGTAGAATGGAGAGTGGAAGAATGTAATAGGAGGTATGGGTAGTAAGTATCAATGATTGAGGGGAATTTAGTGGCAGGCCTCTATAGATTTATTGATTACAGGCAATGAAATGTTGCTGAGAGTGAATGGTGCAAGAGAGGTAGGAACGATGTTCATGAAGTGATGAAAGAAAGGTGTAATTGCAGAGGAAAATTGAATTTTTATAATGCGCAGACTGAGCTTAACCGTTGGATTAACGGTCTTGATTTGGCATTAATTCCTGTAATTAGGTCAGGCGAACGGAAAGAAAAATTATGGTGGGTGCAGCGTTCACAGACGTGGCAGTCGGGGATTGGTGGGCGAGTGGTTTGGGACCATTGGTGGGAGTGACAGGAGTAGGGACAAGTGGTGTGATGGGAATGGGAGCTGCAACGGGATGTGGAAGCGACACATGGCAGGAAGGCAGATGAAGGCAATATAGAAATACCACTTTTGGAGGGGGGGGTAGGCGGTATCTAGTAAATAGAGGGGGGGTTTGAAATCCCACGACACTGACACATAGGGGGTGGTAAACCACTTTTCAGACCCCCCTACCATTAAAATTTATCACTTCGTGGGGGTCTTAAATCTATCATGGGCCATTGAATCAATGAAATGGATGATCGCTAGTGTTACACAGTAATTTGTCACTGACATCATCTCCCCTGATCTCAGATTAAGTCAGTCTCTGAGTGACATCCCCACTGTGTCATACATCAAATCAATATATCCACATCTTCCTAATAATTCAAGAAGATTAAGAAAGTGCTTTCTAATCTTGAAGATTGACCCTTTCACCCATGTTTCTTCATCGTCGCAAGTAAACCCCATTCTGCCTACGACGATTCTCTGTGATGAACTATATCGTCCCGACGTCGTCGCAGGGGTACATCTGTTTCCTACGACGGTTGAATTTTAGGGATCGATGCAAGTCCTCAAGATACTTATTGCGACGATGGCTCTGAACGCACTGCTTCCTTGTGATGTCATTACTGAGCCCTAGTGTATGACTTGTGATGATCCAAATATGGCCAATTAGTTCAAATAGTTGGCCTTTTGGGTGATTCTAGAACTGGTTGTTGGGTCAAGGGAGTTCGCCTTTCCTCCTCTGGGATGGTGGTTCCACCTTTTGAGAAACCTCCCTTGACGATAAGCTCCCTCTCCCTCGTTTTGTGGAGGCTCCTCCTCTTATACAAGCACTCCCCATTGCTATGATCAGCTAGTTCTTAGTTTTTGGGATTGAGCAAATTAGCTAGCTTTGGTGTGAGTTTGATAGTTTGCAGTGTGAATTGCTGATAGCTTAGCAATTGGTTATGGATTTCCTTAGCCTTGTATTTGTGCTTATGAGAGAGAGAGAGAGAGTTATCATCTACTTGGGAGACCCTCTTGAGAGTGAATGCTTGAAGAAACATACCGGTTGGACCCTCTGAGAAAGCTTGCGATGTTAAGGCTTGGTTGTAAGCATTGCTTTTGATTCATTTTAATACAATCAATGATGATTTCCTATGTCTTGTGTAAAATATACTTGATAGCTTATGGTTCCTTGACTCTGTAAGTAAATAGATAATTGTTGTACTCTATCACATGTTATGTTGTTCTCTCGTGTTGTTTCAGGTGGATTGCTCAACAAGGAGAAGGAAACGATAGCTGAAGTGATGCAACGAAAGCTTCGTCGAACATTGGTTTGAGGTAGGCTTTCAACAATGACTGTTTAAGGAAATTAGTTGTTGTTTTTTTTTGCTATGACTAGACCCACTCTAGGGCTAGAAGGGTTGCCTCTATCTGTAGAGGTAACATTTCCTACTTCACACAAGGGTAGACTTGTGTTTGTGGTTTCCAACGGACTGCTTTCGTATTTGTTGCCCGTGGAAACACTCTTTCCTGTAGTTGTCTTCCTAGATTTGCTCTGATTTTTCTGTGTTGAGTTAATTGGTGGATGTACAGTCCTTAGCATGTACTTTATTATTATATCTCTCAGCATCTCAAACATAGTGGGGACCCCTTGACTTCTCAAGTTGTACTGATTGTTCTACTTCGGGGTCAAACCGTCACTCGGAGGCTCCTTCTCAATGGTGGTTTTCTGGGTTGTGCACGAACATAAATACATGTTTACTACATGCCCAGTACTTGGGGCTTCATCAGATGCAACATCTTCTTCATCTTCATCATTGGGCTCAGCCTGTTCATTAGTCATGATGCCTTCGGACAACCATGTGGCCATGATTCTCATCATATGGTTCAACTATGGGCAAGTTCTTTCTGAATTGTATTCACGGTGGGACGAGAACTACAAGTTTGTTGCCAGCATGTCAAGGTTCAACACCAAGTTGGAGCTCTATGCGAATTTGGTGGGTTGGACATTGGTGCTGCCTGAAGTTGCATTCTTCTTTAGTGGGTACCTAGAAGGCCTGCTACTCATGAATGTCTTGCTCATCCATTGTTTGAGTCCATCAACTTCAATAGTCAGGGACTTGAGGAGACGACTAAGGCTCTCAATGTCACTTGCTTCCTTTTCCTTAACCTTACTCACAGAGGCCTGAGACCTCTTGCCCGTGTCCCTGGAGTCTTTAGTGGATTTTTCATCTACAATGACTCCAATACCATGCAAGTCTTTCTCCATGACAATAACCTCTTCACAATTTTCTGTCAGGTTTGGTCTCACAGCTCACTTGACAAACGACACAATACTAGTCGGGAGGGTGGACATGTAGTAGTCGATGGTGATGGAGTCATGAGGTTTAGAGTCTACTGAAAACTTGTTCAAAATTCAGTTAAACCTTTGATTGAAATCATTGACCTTCTCTTTCTTCTCCACATTGAGACTACCCAATTCCTTTAGCAACCTGGTGGGGGTCTTGTACTCAACAAACTTTTCAAGAAAGATCCTTGTGAACACCTCGTAGTTCTAGATGGAATTTGGTGGAAGGTTGTGGAAACATACAAATTCTCTGCCATCAAAGGTACATGGAAACAATCTGCGTGCAACGTCGTCATAACATACCTTGAGTGTCTGCAGATGTAGGTAGAACATGTCTAAGTGGTCTTTCGCCTTCACCGTTTTTTCAGGGTCCTGCTTCATTAAAAGCTTCTATACATGTATTGACATCCTGTGCAAGGCATTGGGAAGTACCAATGGGCCCTGATTCATCCATTCCATATTATGGTCAGCCATGTTGTCCTCTTCGTCTTCCTACTCCTCTTCTTCTAAATCTAATGGTTTGTCCTCTGAATCTGTTGGTTCGGCTTCTCCTTGATTTCCTTGGATGATTGTCAATTTCTATGCAGCAGATCTCTTCCAGAAGTAGGCTAGCTTATCAGCAATCACACCCTCCATCTAATCCATGCCCTACAGGTCTCCCAAATCTCACCTCAATTCTGCCCTAGTTTCCTACATTTTTCCATAGAACTTCTTCCTCTTTCCTTGAGCAAACCCAATCGTCTTTCTCTCTCCTAGTGATTCATGGTAGACCTTAAGTTCCCTAACACCTCGTTCCAACCTTCATCCACCTTTTTCACCCACTCTCACACCCTCAAAATAGTGAAAACTGCTCTCGGCCTCCTCATGTAGGCCAACTGTAGTTTCCCTGTTTTCCTCATGTAGATTTCGTGTGTCCTCTTGTAGATTTTCCTGTAGGCTTTCTTGAAGGCCGAGTGTGGGACAAGCCTTCAGAAGGCCACCTGAAACCTCCTAGGACCCATCCACACCATCCTACATCCTCTCAAGTCCCAAAACCACCCTTCAACGCCACCTATTCGCTGCCACACTCACACACAATAAATTACATGCATGTCAAATTCACATAAAAATACATAAAAATCCAAAAATATGTTTTTTTCTTATTTACTTCCAGAAATAGCATAGTTAGATGTTTTCTACTTCCTTGAGTAGGTAATGGCATTCCTTTCATGGTTTTCATAGTGCTTTCTGCAAAAGTAGAATTAGTTGGTTAATTAGGGTTTACTAGGTTTGCTTTACATTTCAGTCTTTCTCCTTTCTGCAGTTAGAATAACATTTGTAGAGTAATCTTTCTTTCCTTTCATCACATATAGAGCTTCTTCTATAATCCTTAGAAGTTGGCTTGAGCTCCTAGTGATCTTGCGCCAGCTGACAGTGAGAACTAGTACTTGTGCATACAACACCGACGCTTCCAAGTTTGTTACGAACTACCGGGTTGATAAGAGTAAAGTAGGCAACCCAGGAGTTGCAACATTATTGCTGCAATACTGGTGCTCACCAACCACTGAGAGCTGAGACCGAATAGTGCAACTCAATCGAGGTCGGGTGAGGGAGGAGTTGTCTGGTAAGAAGGATTTTCAGGAAAATGACTAAGTGCAGGAGCAAGTATATCTGTGAGGACTCGACATTGTGATCACACACTTAGCATATTTCGATAGCATGAAAACACTGACCATCGAGACAACATAACAAAGCATGACCTTTTGTGGGACTATCTCGTTCTAAAAGTGATAAGTGCGACACTTGAGATAGACCTTTGGATGACCATGACGAAACTTGTGTGACAATGCTTTCAACTTTGTGTATGAGAGAGAGGAGTGTTCACAAGGCTAAGACAACCCAAAGACACAAAGACAAACCTTTAAAATCAACAGAAAAAAATCGCAAGTATGAAAAAGCAGTCAACATGTCAAAAGACGACATTTGGTTAAGCAAGAAAAAAGGTGAAAAGACTCTAAAGGAGCTCAAGGAATGAGCTTGAGAATTTAGAACCATCAAGGGAAAAACCAAGGAAAGCTCTAAAATTTGAGTGCAAGCCAAAATTTTGGAGGGTGTTGCAGCGCTACAACACTTCTATTTTCTAAGGTGTCAACATTTTCGATTGAGTGATGTGAGGAGGAGTAGCATGATGCTTTTTATAGTTGTCAATGACCACTCTCTTAGCATCCATATTTTTTACTTTGAATTTTCCTTTCTAGGATGAAAGCATAATCTAGAATTTAGAATCAAAGGACATATTTCATGTTCAATGCTTTGCTTTAAAGTTCCAATAAAGAGATTAGATAGTTTAACCTCTAGCATGTCATTTACCCTAAGACTTAGTTTGGATTTATTTAATGTGCTTTGCAATTGGAGCCTTTTGTCGAAAATTTATCAATTGAATTAAGAATGTGTTTGTCTTAATATCCTCATAATGTGCTACTAATCCATCTTTAAAAATGGACTAAGATAAAATAGATTCATGTTTCCATGAATAAAGCCATTGATATTATACCAATTGATCATTTTCTAAATACAAGGATGCAATAGTTACCTATTCAAAGGTTGAAACTTGGTGTAAATAAAATAATTCTCCATTTGGAATATCTATATTATAGGATCTTTACCACCAAGCTTCCTCATATCAATATTTGGATTGAATTAGTTCCTTAATGCTGATTAGAATCCATATTGATGCGGACCTTAGAGTGGTGAATGATCATCATTATGTGATTCGATATTTGTACTCTCCACATGTGATAAAGTACCCCCACGTGATTGAGTCTCAATAAAATTGTTTTCCTTATTTTCATGATTTCTTTGGATCTACATATCACTTTTATAGAACCTCTATAAGAGAATGATTTCTATGTAATTCATGGATTTTCATATTTCCTGTAACTTTTCCTTATTTTCATTCATGAACTTTTGTAATTTTTGTATTTCTTCCTTATTTCATCTACCATATTTTTCATTCGATCTGCCATTCCTTTTCAATGTATTCCTAAGAACATGATAAATCTACTTGTGTTAACATATTACCACTCATTTCATCAGCTTGGTTCTTTAATTGGGTCAACCTTCTTTCTAAGTCTTCACTTTCTTCAGATACCATGTTTGAATTTATATGAGTACTAGTAGTATTTATTGGAGAACCCTTTTACATGTGAGATAATAATTATGTTCTTCTTTATCAAATTTCGAGCTTATTATTTTGTGACAGTTTCATGTAAACTTGCTATTATTTTGATAATGAAGATGGAATCCTTTTTGAGCCAGCATTGAGTTACCTCAGAGGGCTGAAGCTCTTGGGTTAGAGCCCAATCCAAGCAGCCAAGCTCTTATTTACTTGTATTTGTATGCTTTGTTTCAGTTTGTAGATTAGTTTGTTGTTAGATGTATTTCTCTTATGGTTAAAAATAGGTTTCTTTTGATGATTTACTAGTTTGCTTCCATTTGTGCTTTCTGTAGTAGGTTAAGCAGTGACCAGAAAAGATTCAAAAGGCTAGAAATAGTGCTTTGGCCTCTCTTCCTCCCTCAAGGACCATGATTTGAGGCAAAGACTCTCTTGCTTCCCCAAAAACACAGATTTTCCTCATTCATAGGACTTCTAGTGTTTGCAGCTTTTTAGTAGGTTAATAGTCTAGCTTTGCTTTGCTTTAGATCTTCTTCATCATGCTCACTTCCTAATTTGCAATAGTCTTCTTTCATGCTTTACTTTCTTACAGCATTTCTTAGCATTTCCTTTCATAGATCATAGTTTAGACCATTTTTATGAAAACTTTGTTTTTCCTAAATGCATTCATTTCACTTGTCGCTTGATTTCCTTGGATGACTATCAATTTCTATGCAGTAGATCTCTTCCAGCAGTAGGCCAGCTTATCAGCAATCACACCCTCCATCTGATCCATGCCCTACAGGTCTCCCAAATCTCACCTCAATTCTGCCCTAGTTTCCTACATTTTTCCATAGAACTTCTTCCTCTTTCCTTGAGCAAACCCAATCGTCTTTCTCTCGCTTGGTGATTCATGGTAGACCTTAGGTGCCCTAACACCTCATTCCAACCTTCATCCACCTTTTTCACCCACTTTCACACCCTCAAAATAGTGAAAACTGCTCTCAGCCTCCTCCTGTAGGCCTTCTGTAGTTTCCCTGTTTTCCTCATGTAGATTTCCTGTGTCCTCCTATAGATTTTCCTATAGGCTTTCTTGAAGGCCGAGTGTGGGACAAGCCTTCAGAAGGCCACCTGAGACCTCCTAGGACCCATCCACACCATCCTACATCCTCTCAAGTCCCAAAACCACCCTTCAACGCCACCTATTTGCTGCCACACTCACACACAATAAATTACATGCATGTCAAATTCACATAAAAATCCAAAAATATGTTTTTTTCTTATTTACTTCCAAAAATAGCATAGTTAGATGTTTTTTACTTCCTTGAGTAGGTAATGGCATTCCTTTCATGGTTTTTATAGTGCTTTCTGCAAAAGTAGAATTAGTTAGTTCATTAGGGTTTACTAGGTTTGCTTTACATTTCAGTCTTTCTCCTTTCTGTAGTTAAAATAGCATTTGTAGAGTAATCTTTCTTTCCTTTCATCACATATAGAGCTTCTTCTAGAATCCTTAGAAGTTGGCTTGAGCTCTGTTGATGCCTCGAAAATCGTTGCACCAACATTGGGGGAAACCACCCGGTCCGGACCTTAGTGCAGTTCCTTTTCCGTTTGGTGTAGTGGCTCCGACTGGGGATAATGGGACCAGTTTCCCAGCAATAGATAAATGGGATGAATGGATACTTTGTAAATAACAGTAATTTTAGGTGAATTACTAAAGCTATTTGACAGAAATGCAAGTAAATAAAGCTATCCCGGGAATCTATTTGAACATCTAAAGCGTAGTTTTTGATGTTCTATATCCAAAAATACAATTATATAGATGACTGCATTCATATGGACATAGATATTAAACCATTCAAGATTGCTATACCTAAATAATTAGGCACAGTGATTAAAACAATGCTACCTAGACTTTAAACATTCATACTATTAATGCATACATGATTAGAAATAAGGCATATCACCTAAACATCCAATAGTGGCATGAGTAAGATTTCCTGTTGTTATGCATGCATACAATTAACAGTAGCAAGAATAATTACACAGCGAAATAATATGCACAGAATGAATCCAAACAAAAGATAGAAATACCAGTTGAATAGCAAGCCACTCCTGATAGAAATCGCTATGTGTAGCTTTTACTTCGACGTATCAACATTCCTCAAATCAACGACAATAGTGCAGAATCGAATTAAGAAAATTTCTCCGTTAAAATAAAAGCAGATGGTCGAGTTTCATAAAAGAATAGAGGCTGAAGCACAATAGTGCAAACTTCAGTCTGTTAAGTCTTATACAAAATTTTACGACCCTTTCTAAATGCATGAAAGGGTCTATAAATACTAAACTAATCTAAATATCTACCAAACAAAAATGCTAATTATTCTGATATCAATAACTTCTTCGTTGCTATTTTCTCTGGCAGACAAAGGAGCTGGATGATGACTCATTCTGTCGGTTGTTTATCTTTAGACCTTTGTTGATGAATGTCGAGCATCGGCTGAATCTCGGGAGGTTTGTTTGTTCGCGAACTGAGCTGGGCGGCAAATGAGGCATCTTGGATCTCGGGGATCATGTATTGAACGACATCGGTTAAGCATTTGAGGGCGGCTCTTTGTTCATAAGGTTTAATAAGGAAATGCCAATACGTCTCTATGCTTAAACTGTTAACCCCGACGATTAATTTTCCTCTGTTCTCTAACTCTGGGTAACAAGATTGTTCCAATGTATGAGCTGTAATTACCTTTCCGGGCGTACACTGGGTAACAATGTTTGTCAAGTAAAGTGTATCATTAACCAGATCAATCAGATTGTTAGAAGTCAATGTGCATCTTGATGCTGCCCTTTCTGCTTTCATTACCTGTGTATGCCATTCTGTGAATAATATGTTTTTATGTACTTCGAGTATTTTTGGCAAATTAGAGTCTTTCCCTGCTTTTGAATCTTGCCATTCAAGGTGTGCTGTGATAATTTCATCGGCTTGATTTAATTCATCTCTTGCCTTTTCTACTCGATCGCTCACAGTTGTGGCTAACTCGCAAAGTGGTTCCGCTTGAGAGAGGTATTGAGCCAATAGTTTAACTTGCACTATAAGTACATTGTTAACTATCATTGCTTCTTTTCTAAATTCCATTACCTGCGAGTTTCCCTTGAAATTATCCAGTTGTGCTGTGATCTGGGTTATATGCTCATCCTTAGTTCTCAGTAATTGCTCATTTGCTGCCTTTAATTGTTCCAAAGCCTGCTTCAACTCATTCTGTTTGTGGATCGCTGCCTGGTTGATGCTCTGTTTCTCCTCTTCCCATTGTTTAGTCAATTGCCCATTCATTTGTTGTTGTTGTTCTAACTGTGCCTCGGTTTGTGTCACCTTTTGTTTCATTGCGGCCAACTCTTCTCGTAAAGTGGAAATTTCTTGATCTCTAGTTTTTAGCAAAAGACTTACCTCTGATGCCTTGTCGATAGTAGCAGCTGAATAAGCTCCAGCATACTGTGACAGTTTGGTTAGATCATCGGAGGGGTCTTGTTTTTGCTTCCATACTACATTGCCCATGATGGTTGACTTGGGAAAGATGGAAGGTTGATCAGGCCTTTGTCTCTTTCTCGATCGTTTTACTACGGCTTTATATTTAGGGCTATAGAAGACATTCAAAGGAGGAATATCCTCTACTTGTAGAGTGATTTGTTCACTAGGGCCTTTTGGAATAATTTCCACGTCTTTTGATTTTGGTGTGCCGCTGGTTATGCTTAAAGTCTGAGATGAGGTTTTACCCTGTTCAGTGCTGCTTTTGGGAGTATCAGTGCTCTGCGAATCTTTACTTCCACCGATAATGGTGCTGAAATGCTGCCATTCTTCTTGCAATTGAGGGTCTGTGACAACACCTTTATTAGTATCGGTGGTGCTTTGTTTAGACTGGGATTCCCTAAGCAGTTGTTCTTGCTTTTCTATTTCTTTCTGCTCCTGTTCTTTCCGCTGTTTCTCTGCCTGCTCTTGCTCTTTCTCTTTCTGTCGCTTTTCTGCCTGCTCTTTTTCTTTGTGCCGCTTTTCTGCCTGCTCTTGGCGTCGTCTATCTTCCTCTTCTTTCTTCAAGCGTTCTTGTTGTTCTTGCTTCATTTTCTCTTCTCGATCTTTCTTTTGTTGTTCCTCTTGCTCTTTATTATTGGTCTGTATTGTAGCAGGAGGTTTCTCCGTCTGTTGTTGGCCAGGCTCGCTTGATGATGCTGCTTGGGCTGTTATTAATAAATTCAGAGGCAGAGTTTGCAACCTCTGTTCTCTGAGTTTATTAAACTCAATTATATTTTCATCGTTATATTGCCTCTTAGCGAGTTGCATGACCTGAAATATCGATTCAGCTGATTTGAACATGTCATCGAACATGTCTTCCTTGTGATCGAATAATGCTAATTTAGCATGTTCCAAAGCAGCGTATGCTGTTCGCTTTGGGTCGAATAGCCTATTTGGAAGTGTAGCAAAATTTAAGGCTTGAATCTTCAAAGCTTCTTTCTCTGCATGTTTTAGATCATGCAGTGTGAAGACCCCACATTTGAAGGGGAAAGTAGGCCAACCCCTTTTCTTTTCCTTTTTAAGAATCTGAGTGGTGCTTTCTGCTCTTATTTGGTAAGCAATCTCCCTTGCTAACAGTTTATCGGGGACATATAAAGGAAGGACATGAGGGTTAGCTTGACTGCCGAAAACCCTAATATAAGTGAAATGTTCTTCTCCGAACCAACTACCCACCGCAGGCAAATCAAAAGAAGCAAGGTAGGATATCCTTGGGATAGGTTTATCAAAAATTGCATAATATACAGGAACCATGAAACCATTGCAAATATGGTACATGTGGTTTTTATAAGATGTTTTCCACATCTTACGATGATAAATGTGAATGGGCGAGGGATCCTGCATGGTCCACCTCCAGCCAAGAATAGGGAATTCAGAATTAAAACACAAAGTATCCAAGATATATGCACTATAGTAAAAAGGGGGAATTTTTCTTTCAGTGACTCTGGTTTTGTTCATGAAATCAATAACAGCTAATGCCAGCTTATCTGATAGAATAGTGGCCCAATCCATAATAACACTGTTTACTGCCGCGTCCATGAGAGGAACCATTTCAATGGTGAAAACGGCAGAATCATGTAAACCCCACAATCTACACATCATTATGCCGGCATAACAATAAGGAGAACACAAAGAGGCGACTGATTACTTACCGGAGGATTCATGTCTGTGTTTATTTGGATTCTGCCTCCATTCCTTGATGGGTTCAGATTCGACCTCGTTTTCACTTGCAAATTGTTTTAGAAAAGTGCTATTGTATACCTTCTCTGGCTTAGGCAAATGATACATTTGCCTCAGATCTTCAGGTTTAAACGACCCAAAAACTCTCCCATCCTTTGTGATGAAAGTTCTATCGGTGAAGGAGATTTCTTCAATTGCCCATTTCACCACGTCAGTATACGGGAGAATTTGCTCTCTTGCTGCAATTCTATGGAGGAACGAATCTGCCAATTCTTTAATAGTATTTTCCGACCTTTTAGGTGAATCCGCGGTAGCTTCTTCCTCTGCTTGTGCTGGTTTTTCAGCTTCTATTAAATCGTAAGTCCCTTGCCAAGTTGTCTTCGCTAGGCCTGTGCATGTAGTGTCGGATATTAAGCCTTTCTTACTATTTAGCGCTGATTGTCCTGCGGCTGGTGAGTTTGAAACACCGGCAACCTTCTTGGACTTTTTACCCATCATGTTTGAATCTTCTTGTAGAACTGTATCCTGCACAGGGAATAAGATCCGGCGTAACACAGAGATAATAGTGAAATTCAGCGATGATAGCAGAATGTAAAAGATTAACGTTGATATATCCTGCTTTTGTCGAATGGCGCGGAGACAATCCATAGGCAGATCTCAGGGCAGAGATTCATTATGTAACCGTATAGGGCCTGCCACCTTTATAAATGCCCATTATTCCCAAATTTAATTGAAAATCTCTTAAAGCAAGTAAAGGGCGTATGGGCGGTCGAGCGGGAGGAATTATGCCTTAATTACCAATAAATTGGGCTCTCCAATCACTTTATTGGCTTTTTCATTGAAAATCGTGCTTTATCGCATCGCAGGGAAAGGAGGGCATGAATGGCTTTAACAATGAGTTTGAATATCGCCGATCGCCGATTGCGATATCGCATCGGCGAAAAGCATATGTGCGTTAAAGATGGTACAAGAGGATCGCCGATTGCCGATTGCGATATCGCATCGGCAGAAGGGATATGTGCATGTGTTTACAAAAAGGAGTGGGGCTGATTGAGATATTGCCAATGGCTTTATCGCGTCGGGGAAAGGTCGCATGTCATTTGATGCATTGTTTGTGTGCTTCTGCGATATGCGATCTTGCGATCGCTTTATCGCAAAAACTTTATTTGCACTTTATGTCGGCTTTTAGATGAATAAAGCTTTGATATCATTTTATTTCTAAGAGGGACCCATTCCATATTTTAATGTTTTTCAAAAAGATATTTATGAAATGGGGGGTTGTTTTGCAAGGCACAACAATTGGCGATTCACTGGGAGAACCAGTTATCTCTAAGAAAAATCGAAAGTACTTTAAAAATATTTTGTAATAGAGTTTCAACCATAAGGAAAATTCTGATATAACTAGTTATCTATGTATTCCGAATATTACAGAAATAACTTTGATTTTTTCTTCTTCTCGAACATTGTTTAGAATTGGTACATATAAGGTTTCAAATAGGCCTTGCTTGGTTTATAAATAATAGAAACAGGGGGCTTCTCCAAATCAGCTTTTATAGTATACTCGCTTGTCATAGGTAGAGCCTCTGCTGCCAGCAAACGTTTATAGTCTCGACAGGGATACCTTTTAACCATTTGATTGTTCATTGTCCCATTCAATCAAGATTGTGATTATCAGAATGAATTTAAAACATATTTTCATATTTTGTTCATTTTCATTTTCCAAATTCTTGTATAAGATAAAAAAGCCATTGTCCTGGTTTGGTGGCCAGCTGTTGACAATGCCACTCACTGGTAGTAGTCTAACTGAACAAGCTTAGCTCGTTGATGAGACTTCCTTGTCTTGAAATTTCAAGCCCATTACCCTGTTTTGGTAGACAGTATTAGGTAATGTCAGCTAAGCTATTTTCCTATGAACGTGGTAAGCAGGCTTATGATAAGACCTCTTATCTTTAATATCTTTATATTTTAGAATTACACTCTGAAAAATCACCATCTTTAATGAATGGGGTGGACAATCACTTCTTTGAGAATTAATGGATGACAAGTTGGGAGTTAAAGATGCTGATATTGAATTGGCTTCTATTCCTGATATCAATGACCATTTGGGGCGAATTTGAAAATAGAAATAACCATATATTACTTTCATATTCTAAAAAAGGAATTAATCAAAGTTAATCTACGATTTCTGGATACAAATGATATCTAATTTTCCAAACATTATTCCCTTTTGGTTGAAAATTCTATTGTTTGAAAGCAAGTACCGATGATAATTCTCTGAGGCAACTAGTTAAACATAGTAAAGGGCCAATAGGATATGCCTTTCAACTTTATTTGCTAAAAATCTATAAGCTAAAGAAAAGAAAATCCTATGAAAATAAAGGGAGAAGGGGTTACCTCCTCAATTGAAGAATTTTTTAAGGATTAGGCCATTTACAGGGAGAGACTCCCTCACACCTGTTAAGTCTTGCAATAGAAAGGTTGAATGGCCTTATTTTTCTCACAAATCTGAAATGGTCCAAGCCACAACTTTTGGAAAACTTGGTGTGTTACCATTTTGTTTCCTCATGGGGCTTTATCCCATTTCAGAACTAGATCGCCAACTTGGAATTCTTTTGATCCTGATGAGGCTGAATCAAAAGCTGCTTTTATGATTTGCTGATGCTTGGCATGGGTTTCCTTGGCCTTGTCTCTTTCTTCTTCTAATTTAAGGATTTGATCACATCTGAACTGAATAGAAGAGGAAGGAGTTTGTTCAATAAATTGTACTAGGGCTAGAGAGGGTAAGACAAGATTTGTAGGTAATATTGCTTCTTTCCCATAAACAAGATTAAACGGGGAGGTTCCTATGGAAACCTTCTGAGTAATCCTATCAGCCCATAATGCAAAGACCAATGTTTTATGCCAATTCCTATGATTCTGTTCGATTGTACATTTGATTATCTTGATGAGATTCTTGTTGGTGGATTCTGCTAAACCATTACCTTGAGGGTAGTAATTAGCAGAGTACTTTAACTTGAATCCTCTTTTAACAGCAAAATCAATCATAGAATTGCCCGAAAAATAAGAAGCATTATCAAATACAAGAGTAGTTGGAACACCAAACCTGGTAATAATGAATTGGTCAATGAATTCAATGATTGCTTCAGAATTTGCTGTTTTCAAAGGAACTGCCTCCACCCATTTAGTGAAGTAATCGGTA
>APFE031274625.1:29470-42458 GCA_000404065.3 Pinus taeda | reverse complement strand
TCTAAAATTTTAATTTAATTATCAATAATTATTAGATGGATGGTACATATTTAACTTACATGAAATATTCTAGAATATTCATAGTAGTTTAGATAAATCAAGGTAAGATTTCTTTTTTTTGTCAGTCAATATTTTTATATTAATTTCGCAAAAATGTAGTACATTTGATCAAGGATTTCTTAGCTCTTTGGCCTCACTCCAACCAAATTTTTTGGCCGAGAGAGCTCTACAGTACTTAAAAACGAAAAGACAATTTTGACAAAAAACCAAAAGACTAACAAGCACTAATGCCCAAAAAACGTCCAAAGAAAAAAGTTTGCCAACAATCATCAAACTACATTGGAGGGTTCTGCATTTGTGTATTTTCCATGGGCCACCAGCGGACCGTGCCCCTCATGGACATGGAAATCAATGTCATCTATCCTAACTTCTATTTCATCCAAGCGTTCATCGAACCTACGTTGGCTACGACGAACAAAAGCTATACAGTCTAAGATTTCCCCTTCAAAAAAATGCAATTCTTTTATGTAAGCATTTACCTTATTCTTGTCTTTGTATCGTTCCTCCTGGAGGATGTCCAAGTGTGCTTGGATTCCACACAGTTGTTCGACAATGGATTGTAGCATTGGCGGCTGCTCGACTCTTCCCAATGATTAGGCTCGCTCTTGGGCAATCTCCTCCTCCATCATGCCACCCTACTTGTTGTGTTCTTCGCTTCTCACTACCTAGTCTTCGAGCTTCCCACAATGGTTGGCTCCACATCAGCCCCTTCCCCTTTGCCTTTACATGGCAATGCTTCAAGACCAAACCAGCCCCATGACCCTTCTCCACCCTCAACCCCACTTCACCCTCAAACCAATGCACAGGATGTTGGTCGACCTCGCCTTCCATGCTAAGGTTACCTCCCTCCACTCTATGTCCAAGCCACAATTGGTTAAGTACACTGCTCTCCCACTCCACCCACACCTGGCTACTTCCCACCGTTGCAGAGCACCTATACCACTAATGCCACCACACCAATTTTGGGTCGTAGGGAATCCACACTACACTACCATTAAAGCCTAGCAGCAAGAGGCAAAGAAATGGTGTTGAGCACCACCCAAAAAATGAACCAAAAATCTAGAAACAAACACTACCCAGAAAAACATAGACACACCTTGACACCTTTCCAAAGTAGGAAGAAAGGTTTGAAAAATAAGATGAGGGACAGCGGGCGTTAGACCACAAAAGTCGTTGTTGACTCCCAGATCTCATACTGCCCTCACTCGAACCCGGAACTTAGCTGTCGAAACTAGGCTCCCATCTCCATTGCAACATAAGACCTCAAATTGTCAGACAAGCATGCATGCATAGGGAAATTTCTTGTGCACACACAACTTCCTCACCCCCTCTGCACCTTACTCCCATAACCAACATCTAAAAATATATAACTTCCCTTCAACATTGATCCAAAGATTAAAAGAAAAACAAACTTACAAATGAAAGTTCTCAAAATCTCCTGAAAACAACACCAAATCATAGTGTTTGTCTTCCTAATTTCAACGCTGCTTGAATCACCTCAATCTAGCGCCGTATGAGTAAGTTGTGAGGTTTTGAAGTTTTTTTCCCAACAACTAAAAAGTCAACTTGCAGGGTTGCATGGGATTCTGACTAGGCAGGTCATACTCTGACATCAGTAGCTGACTGGGCAAGCACAATGGGAAGCATGGGCCAATCCTGTGAAGCCACGTGGTAGTACCATACTGGTTAAGGTGTCACATTTTTATTTGTTGAAGGGTTTTGCAGTGTACCAATGATGAGGCGCCATGTGGCCCAATGAAAGGGTGCCATGTGGCCCTTGATTTTTGTGCAAAATTGGTTTGAATGGGCCAACCACCCTCCACTAGGATTGAACCCATGACCTTTCGTTAACTAACCGACATACTTACCAACATTCCACGACTTTGGTGTTTGTTATAAAATTGGTACATATTTGATTTATGGACATGTTGTTGGAACGTTGACAGAGGGGGGAAGGGCACCTAGCCCCAGCCCTGGGTCATTTTGAAACCGACATAAGCGTGGTGTAAGAGCAGTGGGGATGGGTTGTTATCCCAGCCCCTGAGTCACATTACATACCACACAACCATATTGCGGACAACAGAGGTGTTATCGGTGGAGAGGGCAGGGACTAGGCCCCATCCCCAGTCCCATTGTTAACCATAGGACTACAACCTCTGAAGTGGGACCTAAGCCGACAAGGTGTGTGGTTAGCCCGATCCTCGACCATATTGATAACCACAAGACCACGACAAAGTAGAGAGGGGGCTAAGCCGACAGTGGTGGGCAGTTAGCTTGGCCCCCAATCCTATCTGTCATATATGACCAGCACGTGAAGTCAAGGGCTCAGTGGAGGGGTGGGCGCATAGCCCAACCCCTAACCACATGGTGCCCACATGCGCGAGAGTGAGGCTAAAAATTTTATGCTAAGGCGTTATGGCGCATTTTAAAGAGGTAACAATTTGCACCATTTGTGGTAGGAATTTCGTCGATCTCAGGCAAAATTCTTGCTTGCCGGTCTGTCAAAGGGACGAATTCATTGCCCAGATTGCCAATTTTTCCATTTTGGAGGAAAATTAGCAAAGAAAACTTCTAGGAGGCATAACTTGGTGGATTTTTAGTCTTTTTTAGCCAAGGAGAGCCTAGATAGGGGGCTTTGGGTGTTCTGAACTTAATGGCAGTATCAATTTTATGATTTGATCATTGTAAGTTGGAATTTTTGCAAAGCGAAGTCCTTTAGTGATGCAGACATATTTTTTTGATTCCATATAGAGACTTTGTTGAGCATGGAGAGAGCCTAGACAAGGGTTTTCTAGCTTTCTGAACACATCTACAACAACTATTACTTCAATAGAGAAACTATTTTAGGTCTTTCCTTAGTGTGATTATGGGAAATGGTCTTTTCAACACTTCATTGTGAAGCATTTGTATTTTTATGCTTTTTGATCTCATCTTGAGTACAAGGACATATTGAGAGAGAGTTCTTTTCTTTGACATCATCATGACTTGTTGTAGGGAGTCATTTTTTTGAGTGAAAGTTATTTGTAGGCGAACATTTCTTTGAAGGAGAAATAGTGCCACTCTAGAGTAAAAAATGTGCATTGTATTATTTTGCTACTAAGACAAATAAAGCGGCCTAACATTGGAGCAGGGCCCAGAGATGTAGCCCAGGAGGGTGAACTCTGTTGTCACTTTTTTGTTTCTTCTCTACATATTTACCATATTGAGTTTCATATGAATTTTCTCATTATTAAGTTCATTTGAAAAATTAACCACTCATCTTTGAAGAAGTTTCAAACTAAATTTTCATTTAAAGACCCAATTTTATTAGACTTGCAAAGTGTCATAGGATGATCAAAGTTTCATTTTCAGATCACGTGGTATCAGAGGAGGTTCTGACCAGATTGCAAGCATGGGTGAAATTTTGCAACAAAAAAGACTCTTAGAATTGGAAGAAACGAATTCTTCTTTCAAGTGGAGAATATGGAATTGAGGGGATTGCTTGAAGCAACAGAGGATTAAAAGAAGAGGTTATGTTTGATGTTGAAGAATGTCATTGAAGAGCAAACTGGGGAATGTTCAGCTACTGAAGCTTCCCCCAAGACTCAACAAGTTTGTGGTCATGGAATGACTCGTGATTGTACCCTTGGTCGAATGAAGAACACTGCTTATATGTTAAATCACAAAAGTGCTTTCCTTGAGTCTACATCTACCACTTCATCTACAAAAGAGGAGGAGGAGATGGTTTAGCTTCAGGAAGAGGACCAAGAGTGTAACACCCTCCTCCCACATCTACCCAAGTAACCGACCAACTTGGGTAAACATGTGATGAAGAGTTACTATGATGTGATTCAACTCCCTATGTAGCAGTTAAAGAAGTGGAACCGATAGAACCCAGACAACCTGGCCTTCTACACATGCAACAAAACCCCTAGGAGCCACCCAACACATCTAGGTGACTAGCCCCCGAGACAAACTAAATATTTTCTGCATTAAAGCCTCAATCGCTCCCTTGACATG
Organism: Pinus taeda; assembly: GCA_000404065.3. Lineage (NCBI taxonomy): Eukaryota > Viridiplantae > Streptophyta > Pinopsida > Pinales > Pinaceae > Pinus > Pinus taeda. The sequence continues at coordinate 38,399 of APFE031274625.1, read as the reverse complement.
GGAATGCATGTGATTGGGACCTTCCAATCACTTCCACAACAAGGCATGCGTGTGCCTAGGGAATTTTTTTGGTAGTTTTGTGCCAACAACTCTGTATTTTGTGCCATCTTTTCAAGGCTAGGACTCAGGCCACTACCCAAAACTCCATGAAACTTCCAGAAATGAAAAGTAAAATCAAAGCAATGGTACAAATGAAAATACTTGAACAAGGACTTGACTGGACCCCTACTAGCCATGACAGGAATTTCATCAAACATGTCAAAAATATGCATTCTACATGTTTAAACAACATATCTCAGCATAGGGGTCTCATACTTATCTGAGAATCACTAAGAAGCATTGATGCCTCCTCACAATAACCGCATTACCATCTATTAATCCATATATTCATTGTACATTTAGTGATTAACCAAAACACGATGAGAGCCATACATTATTACTCTCATAAAACTCATTCATAACCAACATATAACTGACAGAAATATCAAGGATATAACAAACATATAAGCCACATATAAACAAGTATATTTACCAATAAAATACTAAGGAGAGAGAGAGCTCTTATTGATGAATGCAAAGGCCAACTAGATTCGAGACTTCCATGTTCCACCCAATCATAGATTGGCTGAACCAAGTCTCTCTTTAACCAATCACCCAAATGCCATATTTCAAGCATGAATGTGGGATCTCATATAACAAATCCATAAAAATCAAACTCGGGCTTCCAAAGGCCAAACCACCTCAATCCTCAACTAGTGATTCCACCTCATGGTCGGATATCACCTACTATCACCAAATTGGTCTCTGGCTAATTTAGGAAAAAATTACTAAAAGAAAGGGGGTGGGGTGGGTGGGGTGAATCAATATTTTCAAACCATTATACTTTTCAATTTCATATCCTGATTTATGTACGTGACTTTATTGAAGGGAACCCAAATGTGTACGTGATTGTTATTCATACAACTAGCGTATATCCAGTAAAACATATTTTTCAGTTAATTCATATTTTATTTTATCTTAAGCTAGAGCATCAGTACTTCATTGAACATTATATGAACAATAACCATGTGTAGTAAGAAAAAAATAAACCATCACCCATAATCAACACACATGAACACTAGGATTTAAGGTGGAAACCCAATGTGGAAAGAAACCACCATTGTTGTTGTCTCTATCTTCTTTTTAATATAAATAAAAGATTTTACAATCTTGTACTGGCGCAGACTCTTACCAACACGTAGGAACCCACCTGTAGAAGGCTACAACTTTCACTCATTCTCCAACACCCACTGGAAGGGAGCATCAACCCCTTGATCGTGTTTACCAGCACCCACCGGAAGGGAGCTCCAACCCCCTGATCTGATTTACCAACTACCACTAGAAGGAAGCTTCAACTCCCTCACTAAAGGCTCCAACCCTCAACAACTTCAAGGACCAAGTTTCATATTTTCATATTGGATCCACTTGCTACAACACATCACAACTTGTATTCATCAAATTTTAAAACTGGACCCACTACCAACACTTAAGCTCAAAACAAAAAATCAAAACTAAAATTGATCACTACAACCAATCTCTCAATCATAAATTGAAACAAACAATCTCTGACCCAACTGAATCAACCATTAATTGAAACCCAATCACTGAATCAACAAAATCAACCAAAACTCAACCAATCAACTGAAACCCAAAATCAAATTACTATAACTAGAATACCAATAAACATACTTCTCATTAAAGAAACCAGATTCTATTACTGCAAACCCTGATCAACCATATATGAAAATATATACGCTACTTTACAGTAGAAAACCTGTGTGTGTACGTGCTTCCATGAAGCACATGCATGTACAGATCTTGAACCATTGAATCCTAAAAACTGAACCATTGTCACTTTGAAACAAATATTGAATCACACACAGATCCACTATATCATTATGAAACAAACACAAAACCTTTTCTGAACTTCAATCACAACCATCAAGTATCTTCGTCATTCTTCAATTAGTCAATTAATCTTTTAAACATTATCGTTAAGCCCAGATCATCAAGAAAAATTCATTGTCAGACAACATAAACACAAAATGACTAATTAAATTGATCATACACCATTTTCATCAAAACCCTTGCTTATGTACACACTTTCCTCAAAGCATATCCACACGTATATGCACTTTTCGAGAAACAAACCCACATATAGATCGTAATATATAAGTGACTTTCCAGCAACAAACCCATGTGTATACATGCCTTTCAAGTTATAAACCCCACATATAGATCTGCATTTACTAGCACAAAACTTCTTTGCATCACATAACTTTAGACATACCTAGATCTCAGCATACACAAAAAAATCACGCGTTAAGACACTATCAACATAGATCAAATCAAATCATAATCAAGATAATCATGTCAGATCTATTGGATCTGATCCATCATCAAATTACCAAGTGCATACTTAGTTTTAGATAATAATAAAACATCAACAACCCATTACATGCATATTTTCTTCAGATCTAACTATTCATAAAATATTCATCACTTGCACACATCTACAACTTTGATCTTCATCTCCTTATATAGCTTAGCCCATATTCAATAGCACAGGTCAAAACCATACTCCCACTGATGGTTTTCTTATACAAGATCAAAAAATCTGTTGTTCGACTCAATACCACAGGGAAATACCATGGTAAGGACCCTTGTTATTTATAATACCATGGTGCGGAAAATATACATGCCTTTGCTTCTTCATACCTGTGTGTGTATGCAGATTTGCTTCATAGAACCCACGTATACTCTACTTTGCTTCACCGAACCTAAGTGTGTACACTACTTTGCTTCATAAAACCTGTGTATACTTGACTTTGCTTCATAGAACCTATGTATACTCGACTTTGCTTCATAGAACCTGTGTATACTCGACTTTGCTTCACCAAAAATGCGTATACTTCTTCAAATTTTATTATATTAAATACTAAATTTACGACCCAAAAGTTTTTCTTTCAAAATTTGACAAATCGATTTATTATTAATTAATTGTTCATCCATTTAATTGTTGAAAGGATGAGAGGAGGTTAGTGAAGCCGAGGCAGAGGCATTACATGAGGACGTGTAGTGTTTCATCTGCTCATCAACCAGCAGAGCATAAGTCAGTGAAGATGCAAGATGTAATTATTTAGAGAGCAAGAGGTGTGTAATTATGGGTGTAGAAAGTTTGGGCATTGTAAATATGAGGCGTAATTATTGGTCCACTAGTGAGACGATTCATATCACACAAGAGAATATAATTATTATTTATATTAAATTGATTTTTCTTTCCACATCTAATTATTGATTTATCATATTAAAATCTATTTTATAATTAATAGTTATGTATAGTTATTCAGTCATATTCGAGTTTTCAGAGGATTATCCACAAAAATTTGCTAAGTACATGGGGAGTTTCGACCCTTGGCAACACCGACAGGATTGTAAGGCCAGATGGATCAGGGAAGGGCTTCCAAAGGACCTATGGGTGTACAACTTTGTAGACACCCCAAGGACATTTCAAAAGGCATGGTACGTAAAGGAAGAGAAAAGGAGATAGACCAATGATTGGAACTGTATGACAAATCAATTTATTAGTGACTTTTCCTTCACAGACAATGAAGAAAAGATGATGACTACTTTGTAAGCTATTAAAAGAGTTTTTCTTATGGCAGGATAGTTGGCGGAGGGATGTATAGAGCAAATAACTTTTAAGCATATGTATGAATCTAGATTCCATGAATCTGTAGTTTATGGAAAGATAGACTGGGAGCCTCATGAGGATGACTTGGAAGAATTAAGACTTCTAACATTTAAGGAGACTGGAGGGGAACACAGTGTTGAAGATGGGACTGTAACCGATGGTTCGTAGCTACTACCTCTGAAGTTGTACAAACATAGAATTGGCACTGAGGATGGAAGATAGCCTCGATTGGAGACTACTGGGAAGAGAAGAGTACCAAGGAAACCTTTGAACTTTTAAGGGAATAGGAAGACTTGTTCCCTTTGTCTGTTGTAGAGCTAAAAAGGATTAAGGGGGAGTTAGAGGAGATGAATATTGTGCTTAAACATGATTCAAATCCAGTGAAACATCGACCGTATAGGTTAAACCCATGGATCAAAGAGAAGGTGAAGAAAGAGATAGACAAGATGTTGGCAGCGGGGCTTATTTTTCTAGTTCACAAGGTTGAGTGGGTCAGTCCAATTGTGATACAGAAGAAAAAATACGTTGAATAAATTTGGGTTTATGTGGATTTCCAAAGTTTGAACAATGTATGTATTCATGATCCCTAAACAACCAAAACCATAACCCGAGGAGAAGTAACACCAAGAGTTTATGGACCCCGTTGGGGTTAGTTGGGCAACCAAGTCCCTGGGGTCATAGCTTGGTCATATTATCTCTGTTTGATGCACATGATACCTCGCTAGAAAGATATCTCCGAGGAATACAACCAAAAATGCAATCTCAATGAGATCAATTAGAGGCATATTGCCGACAAAATGTTGTTTAGGGAGTCAAAAACGGGTCCGGAAGTTTAGGACCCGGAAAATTGCCAAAAATAGTAAACTATGCTACAATTAAGGAAACTAAAAAATTGAAAGAAACAATGGTGGGGGTCCACATAGAATAGGCGGGTGGCCACCAATATCCACCTAGATCAGCACCAGTCTTGGTTTATCATGATTGGAACAAGCAATATCATGTTCATATTGACACATCAGTATTGCCTTGGGGGGCGTCCTGGCTCAGCCCGGAGATGGAAATATTGATCATCCCATCTACTTTGCTAGCAGAAAATTATCCACAACATAGAAGAATTATACCACGATCGACCGTGAAGCACTTGTGATGGTGTATTCACTACAAAAGTTTTGTAACTATCTTCTGGGGGGTCCATTCAAATTCTTCACTGATCATTCTACCCTGAAGTACTTGGTTCAAAAGCCTGTACTTGAAGGAAGGATTTGTAAATGGCTTCTACTATTTCAACAATTCACATTTGAAGTAATTATTAAACTAGGAATATTGAATGTGGGCCCTTTTCATCTTTCCCGACTAGAGTCAGGCAAAGTTGGGGGGTCATTAGATGATCAATTGTCATAGGCTGACCTGTTCCGGGTTGAAGCGATACCAAACTACTTGGAGGACATTACAATATTTATCACCACATGTAAATTCCTGTAGGGATACACAACACCACATTGAAGGTACATGGTGGTTTGTGTTGCAAATTACTAGTTGATCACACGACAATTGTACAAGTTGGGCCTTGATCAAATATTGTGAAGGTGTGCTTTTGACCATGAGCGACAAGATGTATTATGGGAATGTCACTCAGGGGTTGTAGGTGACCATGTTGGGGGGGAGCCCACCACAAGGAAAGTGTTGTAGGTGGGACTATGGTGGCCAACACTTTTCCGGGATGTGAAGGAGTACACCTAGAGATGTGATGTTTGTAAGAGGACTAGGAAGCCATCACATGGGGTTGAACTTCCTTTGTAACCAGCAAGAGCACTCCAACCCTTTGATAAATGGGAAGTCAACTTTGTTGGACCTATCAACCCATTGGCACAACACTCACACTCTAGGTAAATTATTACGGCCACATATTACCTTACCAGATGGGCCGAAGCTGCACCAATTCAAGATTGCACCACAAACATTGCCGCCAAATTTATCTTTGAGAACATCTTCTCTCAATTTGGGTGACCTCAAAGTCTCCCTAGTGACTAGGGGAACCACTCCACTAATTAGATAGTCACTTCATTGCTACAAAACTTCATGATACAACACCATAACAACATCCCATATCGCCCTCAAGCAGATGGTACTCTGGAAGCCTATAACAAAATCTTAGAGAGGGGACTCACCAAGATCTACCTAGCTAGTTGAGACGATTGGGATGAACAGGTGCTAGCTACACTATGGACTTATTATACAACCATGAAGTGCTTGAACATGTATATGCCATTCTAACTTGTGTATGGCCAAGAAGTCGTAGTACCTGCTGAGTTCACCATCCCCAACATTTTTATTGTGAAGGCCACTCGCATGACAAAAGATGAATCAATTCCAAAGCAGTTGGAAGAACTCTGGGAGCTAGATGAAGCTAGATTTATGGTGGACTTCGACCAAATTGTTGAAAAGTAGAGGTAGAAGGCATGGAATGACAAGCACATCAAGTGGAAATATTTTACAGTTGGAGAACATGTTTAGTTATATGACAGTGAGTTCCTAAAGTATCCCGAGAAGCTGAAAATGCATGGGCTAGGATCGTTCATAGTTACGAAAGTGAAATAATTAAGGATTTTCAATCTTGCACTTGGATGGAGTCCTATTGCCTGGATGGATGAATGGTGCATGAATGAAACCTTTCCATGGCTCAACCAATTCTACACCAAATTGATTTAATCTTCGAAAGGGGATCATAGGTAGGTTTAGGTAGAATTAATCAGTCCTTTTTAGTATGTCAGATGTGTCAGTTGTATTATTTGGTTAGTTGTCCCAATCAAAGTTGGTCAAGAATAAACTTCTATGAGTTATTTTAGTTGCAAAAGTATTTTCACCCCATTGCAACTGCTTTTGGTCAGGGAGTCACACGTGTTAGTCGTCGTATCCATAATAATTAAGTAATAATTCGCTATGTTAGTTCGAATTTGGGGTAAATATTTCCCATAATATCCCTGGCACAATCCCCTCATCAACTTCTAGGCGTCTTCCATCATAGCACCATAATTACCCATCAATTCCACCCTCCTTTCTTAATTTTTGTGTCATCCAAGTCAGGTTCGGCTTAGCTGTCTTCATTGCTGCCATGGTTGGGATCGAGTGGGGAAATTTATTGTATTAATTAGTTAAGTGGTATAATAAAAAGTTCGTATCAGGATTTTCTATTTAACTTGCATGGAAACGATAAGTTTCTTAGAACCAAAAGCAAAGGTGGTCAAATTTCCTAGTCTAGAGTCTCTATCTAACTTCCCTTGTTCCCAACCCATGTTCAAACCACCCATGTTCTTTGTGTATCATCATCGCTCTATAGCAATGACAAAGACTATAATTTCTATTCCATTCGTTGATCCAAATTCAACAATTACATAGAAAGAGCATCTATATGGCAAGTATGATAAAGTTGTGCTTATAGAAAATGATCTCTTAGATTCATTCTAGTTTCTAACACTCAAGCGGGAAGTCTACACAAAATTTGTTATCAAAGACGACAAACTTTAGTCAAAAAAAGTTACAGACGACTTCAGGGGATTAGAAGGTCGGTGTTTTTGAATTTAAGAAGTCTTCTAGTATTGTTACACAACATTTTGTCACCATCCCTATACTCCCCGTTCCTTGATCCTGGAGGACCTCTACAGTGAACCCCGCATGCTTAGCCTTCATGAAGAAACTCCCATTATGTCCCTCTTCATGAGCAGATCATTTCCCTTTTGCACCATTTCCCCTAAAAACTTCTGTTTTCCACAGTTTACAATACCAGCGTTAATGGCCTTTGTCTTACCCACGCCGATGTGCAAAGATTAGCACTACTCCTCACGTTGACCAAAGCAATTGAGTTGTGTTTCAGTCACACCAATCCTGTTATGGAAAGTTTTTTAAATTAGAGCTGAAGCTTCCAGCTCTAGAAGCTCTATAACGGAAGTCTAGTAAATGGTTTGGCCGGATGGGATCGAGGATGACATTTTGGGATCCTTTCCCCTATAATGATGGAACTACCTCAAGGGATATGTCCTTATCCCATGAGAAGAGGATCCACCTCCCATCCATATTTCCTGTATAAACCTCCCTTCTTCCCAAGCACAAACTAGTCACAGTTGATAGTTTTGGCAGAGTTATTATTGAGTGTTGATACTATTTTGGAGTAGACAAGAAAGCCATTACTATTTGTAGCTATCTATTTGTGTGAGGGAGAAGTGTGTTTTGGTTTGGAGTGAAGTCTAAAGGGAAGAGCCTTTAAACTATTGTTGTTTGAAGTCATCATGGAATGCTAGTAGAAGTGTGTGGGAACCTAGTCTTGTGAGAGGAAGACTGCAATGTCAAGACGAATGGTTGTAATCTCTCTTTGATATTAATATATGCAACTATCGATTGATATTTTACATGTTTTGTAATATTACATATCCATGTCTTAATGCTTCCTAACTCGTTAAGTAGGTTGAATTGAAATTTGTCTATTATTATGTTTGTGTGCTATTGTTGTTTACTTGTTTCAGGAGCTTGAAGAAGGAAGCAAGAGATTGTTGGAGCGAGCAAGCAAGGACATCATCAAGCAGGATAACCGACCGAGACGTAGGCCCTCTTGATTGATTCTAACCTAAGGAAATATTCCATAGAATGTAAATGTTGTGGCTAGACCCATTATTGGGCTTGTTACACAGTAAAATGTCACTGTCACCTTGTCAGTCTCCCTACTGTGTCATAAAATCACATTCACCTTGCTCATGCCCCCTGAAATGGCTAAAAACCCTCTTTGCCTAATTTTATTGAATCATCGCATCTGTTTCTAAAATAACCGCGCTGACTGGCAGAGGATAATGTAACTGTTGCGCTGCCAGTGCGGAAGCACACGTGTTTTCCGTGCTGGTCCAATTTCACGGACAGCGCGCCCTCCGCTTGTATCACTGTGCGCTGACCAGACCTATTTTATAGTTGATTTCCAATGCCAGCGCGCCAGCCCAGTTTTGCACCCGCGCTGATCCTGTTTAGGCGAGTTTGTTCTAACAACCACCCTTCCAGATGACTCCAGACTTGGCTGTTAGCATTGTAAAGGTCGCCACCCTTTCTCTGGCATGTCTGTTCGACTGATCATCCACTTTTCTTGGGGGAAAGCTCATCCTTTAACTATTCATGGAGACTCCTTCTCCTTTATAAGCCTCCTCCATTGCCCATGAG
>APFE031274625.1:0-21500 GCA_000404065.3 Pinus taeda | reverse complement strand
TGATAATGTTTGATACATCAGAACCCCCAAAAAAAAAAAAAATATGTGTGTCTATAATAACATCAGCAGCTCGCAGACCTCATATATCTGTGGCACGCAGGCCTAAAAAAATATGTAAGTTCTCGACCTAGGAACTACTTAGCATGGTGGTCATGATAGCACGAGACAGCTCGTGCAACACGACTTAGTAGTCGGCGGATCCGATTCGAGACTCCCACAGTGTGCCTTTGGTACCGACGGGGAATGTCTCCTATCCAAGCATACTTTGGGATACCATGAGTTAACCCCTCGAGGTTCCTCACAATCTCCTCCTTGTTGTCGCTCCCTTCTTGATAAGGGGTGACAACATCAATAGGGCGGGGGACGTGCCTGGCTATCGGGGACATCCCAGCTAGCCACTCTGGTCCAACATCTACATAAACAAGAGAAATTTTATAAGCATGCATATACCAAAAACAATTAAAATCTCAAAATAAAAAATTTGATTTTTTTACCTTCGTCATCAAAGTCCTCTCCATCTGGGAAGGGCATATCTAGATCTCCACTAAAATCAGTGCTGTTGTACACCCATTCCTCCACGATGATCTTATATCATCGTAGCCATGAGAATAATGCAGGTCGATATGACATATGCTGACCCCCAATGATCCTGGGCATCAAACGACTCCAGCGGGCCATCCACGGATTGCATGGCGCAAGAGGATCGACCTCAGTCAATTGATACTGGAACAGTGGCACTCGTTCCAGGAAAAATATCACAAGTACTGATCCGAAGCCAAATTGCTTCAGATTCCCCACCTTGGCATTGGACAACTGGCGCTTGATGTTCATCTTCATGGCCTCTACCCAGTTGAAGATCGTAGGAGTTGTGCAGTCAATAGCATAAAGGAACTTCGACTTGTTAGTCTCATGTTCCGCCTGGGACCCCACCACTCTATTGATAGTCAACAAAAGCACCCTCAATGTCAAATCCCGCACATTGGAAATCTCTATCCTCCCACTCTTGGATTTCAGGGGCTCAGGGCAGTGTTCGACAAGCGGGGAAGATATGCTTGCCTCGATCGGGTGTGACCCATGCAAGTTCACTGGCTCACCTCTACAAGACAGTCCAATGATGAAGTAAATATCTGAAGTTGTCAACTCGAGCTCCTGGTCCCCAATGACAAAATTCTCCTGATTAATGTCCCAAAGGCTTATCAAGTATCGAAGCAACTTGGGTTGGGTCCGCATCCCTGGTGTAAGGAAGAATTTGAGGAGCCCACAAGCCCTCAAATCCTCTAGGAAATTTGGATCATTCATTTCCTGGGTGCAACATCTTCATGTCCCCTTTCCTTCCAATCCACCATTTTTGGTGATTTCTCTCTTGCAAAAGCCATTAATTTGAGTCAATAATCATCCTGGGCACATAAAATTCAAGATTAAATGGTCAGTTTTTGAGAAAATAGGGTTTTTCCCTATCCACGGTGTCGTTGTGCTTGTTTTAAAAATAGTTGCGCTGATCAGCGCAGATGGCTGTGCAAATCACCCTCGGCCGATGTGATTCTGTGCCTGGAAATCATGCCAATCGAGGGCGAAAAATATTTTCAAAAACCTCCCTAAAAATCCAAAACAATGGCTAAAAACATAAATGAATAGCATGAAAATGGAGCTCATAGCTTCGGCTGTTACCCGGAACTAACGGCTCGTCGATTGACCTCCTGGATCTCCCGCAATCTGCTTCAGAACAACTAGGGCAAAAGTGGGTAAAAATTCTTCACTGTAAAGGTAAAATGGTAAATGGTAAAAATATATTTACTTTTCCCCTTTTTATTCATTTTTTCATGAAAATATCAGGTTTTGTAAATATTTTTGACCTATTTTACCTCAAGGACTCAATAATACAATTTTCCTTACTTGTGCAGCAACAAGTGATGGATGTTCAACGATGATGATGAGTCACGTTTCAACTCTTTTCTTGACTTGTTAAACTCAGATGAAAAGATTGCCGAGTATTTTTCCCTTTTTGACTCGTTAAAGAGAATAAATACGGGGGGTCCACTTTAAGCCCTTTTCCGACCCTTTAAAAGTGAAAAGATGGCCGAGCCCTTGTCATTTCGAACTCGTTAATGGATGCAAAACGTCGTGCACCCAGTATAAGTTTACCCCTTTTCCGAGCTAGGAGGCACTATTTACGGAAAAGGTACTCCTTGACTGAAACGGTCGAGCGGTTCTCTCAAGTATTGTTTTCTACCTTTTTGGGCTCGAGAGATACAAATGTACAAAAAGGGACCATGTGGAGTTTTATTTTACGTGTCTTTTTCAAACTCTATAAACATGAAAAAATTCCGAGTTGCACCTTTATCGGACTCGTTAAACTATTAAACGACATCGAATTCGTCACCATGATGAACATGAGCTTCTCCTTCCTAGGGCTCGTTAAACTTACTAGGTCAGATTTGTCCAAAGGATGAACTTACAGTGCAAGCATATGCTATCCCATTCAAGCTTGCGTTTAAAAAATAATTTGGGTACTCGCTAGAAATGGTGGTGGTGGGGGGGGGATTTTGGAAATCTATCAGTCGTGTCAGCAGCTCACTCTTGAACTTGACACTCTTTGCTTCGTGTCGGGTTGGGACATCCTCCTTGGCATTGTCGACCTTCCTGGGTTTGGGCCATTCATTTTTGCCTTCCATTTGATCTCTGCCACATGATCATGACCACCAATCCCATGGATCCAAAAGCTGCCAAACTTCCAGTTGTGTCGCTGATATGTTCAAGAGTTGTCCTTCTGCAGTTACACTTACCTCTGATTCTCTATATCATCCAAACTCATTTTGCATCCTCTCGTCTCACATCGATGATGTGGGATTCATTATGGCCCTCCTTCGACACAGTCACTTTCCGTCGACTTCAACTCATTATCTGGGAAGTTGACCAAGAGACTCCCTTCCGGTACCTTAGAGCTTGCATGCCCTAATGGCAAGTTCTTTGAACTCGATGACAAGTTCACATCATTGGCTTTCAATCGAGTATTTTCACGGGTGTTTGACTTCAGTTCCTGTATTCAAATTCTGTGAATTGTGTTGATATTACCTTGAGGGCCATCGTCATTATTGGTGGTTTCTCTTGTGCTTGTTAACAGTTTACATCATTAACTGGTAATCAAGCGACTTTCTAGCATGTTTGACGTCAACACATCCATTCACATGCCAGGATATGTACTTTGATTGGGTCATGTTGGAGCGCAAGACCCTGAACTCAGATCACATAAGTCCAGGTTGTGAAGTGATGTGACATGGTTATGATGATATGCATGTCTCTTTCAGATGGCTGGCTGCGACTAGACCATGAGTTATCATATGTGATCCTTGTCATTATTGGATGGCTGCAACCATACCTTGGTTTCATTATGATCCTCTTTGACGGATGATTGTGCCCATACCTGGATCAACTTACATGATCATTCTCTGGATGGCTGCGTCCATGCCACGATTCATGTATCATTTGATAGAGATCTCAATTTATGTATATGTATATGTACTTTCTTGCAGGCTTTTCGACGGCAAATCGGTTCTTCACACTGATTTATAAAGAATTTCATCCCTCACTCTAGCTCGACCCTCACGCTTTAGGGGGCATCTATTACACAACATTTTGTCACTGTCCCTGTACTCCTCATTCCTTGATCCTGGAGGACCTCTATAGTGAACCTTGCATGCTTGGCCTTCATGAAGAAACTCCCATTATGTCCCTCTTCATGAGCAGATCATGTCCCCTTTGCACCATTTCCCCTGAAACTTCTGTTTTTCCTAGTTTACAAGACTAGCGCTAATGGCCTTTGTCTTACCCATGCCGATGTGCAGAGATTAGCGCTACTCCTCGCACTGACTGGAGTGACTGAGCTATGTTTCAGTCGCGTCGGTCCTGTTATGGAAAGTTTTTTAAATTAGAGTCGAAGCTTCTAGCTCTAGAAGCTCTGTAACAGAAGTCTGGTAAATGGTTTGGCTGGATGGGGTCGAGGATGACAGTTTGGGCTCCTTTCCCCTATAATGATGGAACTACCTCAAAGGATAAGTCCTTCTCCCATGAGAAGAGGATCCATCTCCCATCCATAATTCCTATATAAACCTCCCTTCTTCCCAATCATAAACTAGTCACAGTTGATAGTTTTGGCAGAGTTATTGTTGAGTGTTGATACTATTTTGGAGTAGGCAAGCAAGCCGTTACTAGTTGTAGCTATCTAGTTGTGTGAGGGAGAAGTGTGTTTTGGTTTGGTGTGAAGCCTAAAGGGAAGAGCCTTTAAACTATTGTTGTTTGAAGCCATCGTGGAATGCTAGCAGAAGTGTGTGGGAAGCTGGTCTTATCAAAGGAAGACTCCAACATCAAGACGAATGGTTGTAATCTCTCTTTGATATTAATATATGCAACTATTGATTGATTTCCTACATGTTTTGTAATATTACAAATCCATGTCTTAATGCTTCTTGACTCGTTAAGTAGGTTGAATTGCAACTTGTTTATTATTATGTTTGTGTGTTGTTATTGTTTACTTGTTTTAGGAGCTTGAAGAAGGAAGCGAGAGAATGCTGGAGCGAGCAAGTGAGGACATCATTAAGCACGATAAGTGACCAAGAGGCAGGCCCTCTTGATTGATTCTAACCTAAGGAAATATTCCATAGAATGTAACTGTTGTGGCTAGACCCATTATCGGGCTAGAGGAATTCGTTCGTGTCCATACTTATAATTTTACTTCACCACAAGTATTCGACACGACGAGAGAAACAATGTAGGGCACGAAATTCCTCATCAACAAGATGCATGCAAGGTCTTTATGGCTCGACAAGGAATACCCAATCCATGTTGTCGACATTCAAAGACTCATAGGGTTGTCTGTTTCTAAAGTTGTCGTATCAACTGCCTTTTAAAATAAGCAAGGGTAAAAAACAGGTGATGGCAATTATTATAATAGGTATGGTACCCAATGAGGAGGCAAGGGTGTTATGATAGAGCCAATTAATAAACCTAACATTAAATTCACTTGTTACATAATTTTTGGGAAGCTCATGCGTCAATTTTTGAGAGGCAAGTGCACGTTAGACAACATTTTTGTTGCAAAGGCTGGTGTGTAAGGAATGCAATTGAATTGGTGTAGTTTTTTGCTACAAGAACTTTTTGATGCTTGTGAATACGTTTATAAAAGGGATGCTCACTTTATATACGAATATATCGTTGTTACATTGGCCATGTGGAAATGGTGCCCACCAGAGGGAAAAGAGATGGAAACAATTACTTAATACCATCCACTTGCTCTCAGATATGTACCGTGGCAGACCTCTAGGGACCCTAGAAAAAAAGAAATCAACGAGTCTTCCTTTATCGGATGGTATAAGAAAATGTTGGAGGTCACTAGGGCTAGATCAAGAATCCCAACATCACTCATTGATGACTACTCAAAGGATATTTGGTTTGTCATCAACCATGGTAGAACCTGGATACGACTGACGTGTGTCAACCCCAACACATTTCAGATGTGGGCCCAAAAGTTTATGTTAGCAGAGGAAGCATTCCACACAAAAGTTTTTTCCTAGTCAGGGATTTCTAGTGAAGTTTTAGAGGGGAAGAGGATATAACTGTTTGGAGGAATGGTGCCTCAACCCCTACTTAGCGAAACCTATACGACATCAATGAAGTGGTTTTCTGAGGAGACACTGAACTAGTCATCAAGAGGCTCAAGACACAGATGCAGTCCTTGTAGGAAAATATGGTGAATCTTGGCACCTTAGTAAGTCCTTTCCCTACTTTTTTTGAATTTCACAGTTCAAGATCATTTGTTTCTTTGACTTGTAGCCCTCTTGTTGCTTCCATTCCTGTAGCAGGCCCGCACTCTTAGTCTGAACCTACAATTCTGAATCCTCGGCCTATTACCACCAAACCACCATCTGTCCCTAAGAAAATGACAATGACTTCCTCCACCCAAGTTGTTGATCTTACTAATGAAGAACCCCATTCTCACACCAGCACACCCATCACCGAAGAAAATCCACCTTCGCCACATCACCATGGTTGTGCAATCCATCACCTCGCACAATCTCCATATCTACCACCATATCTGACATATTTCCATCTAGAACTCTGCTTGGTACTAAAACGGAAATGGAGGTAGACTCTTTTACCTAATCAATTACTAAAATTACGAATGCGACACTTACAAATCATATTTAAGAACGGAGACTGTCCATACATCTATGTTGTCATTATTACTTGAATCAGGTCCATTAATGGGCCCTAAGAATCCTTCTCCAGAGACCTTTCACTCATTTCCCCTACCTGTTGATCCCATCCCCTCGTCATTGCTGCACTCCATCTTGGTCCACATTGCTCCACATACAGTTGCAGATTGAGACATTTCCCCGAGGGAAATCTGAGAAATCAGTTGCTAGAGGACAACCGTTGTTGAGTCCATTCCCTAGACCTTCCACAATGATTCCCGATGACCTCGAGGGTTGGTCCTCGGGCTAATATCCAAATAGAGGTGTTGCACAACATTCTGGCTGCCGAACATGAACAACAACAACAATAAATTATTGGCCTTGTGGTAGAATGAGATCATCTCCTCCAGGAGAAACAGACTCTCTAGAGTAAGCTTGACCAAATTACTGAAAAATTCCAGGATCTATGGCCTTCGGTTGCAGAGGAAGTTATAGATGCCCTGGAATATTTCTCGACCTGCACTCTTCTTGATTGTTGCGAGGACATCAAAGTAACCTGTACTGACCTTGTCTCAACCAATTGAGAGCTTAAAGGAAGTATTACTGCCACTCAGAAGGAACTACTGGATCCTGCTACCCAGTATGCCGACGAAATTGAACTGAAATTGCAGAAGTGGCTTATCTGAAAGCCTCTATCATCCAAGTTGGGGAGGAAGCTCAAGTCATTTTGGGACAAGTTCATGATTGGTCTGGCTGCTTGATGGGGAATAATAAATATGTTTACCCTCTATTCGAGCATGATAATAATTTTTTTAACCAAACCATGGTAACTGAGACAAGATGCAGAGGAAGGAACTTCTGGCACAGGTGGAAGACCTCGAAACCCAAATCCAACACCTCTAAGATGAATCAGACAAGTCCAAGTGTCTACTCCAGGACCTTAGGCCACCAACACAAGCTCATTTGGAAACACTGTAACAGATCAATGAGGAAACAAAGACCTACTGGAATACTCTCTTGATGACCTACCTTGCCCATCCTAATGCTGAACTCATGATGTGATTCCTTGATCAGGCGGGCACTTTCATAGGCACATGGAAAGCAACTCTTGATACATACACATGGTTCAGAAATGCAACCATCGAGTCCATCCCCAAGTTGGGTCCTTCATTTGAAGGAACCAACTAAGGAAAAGCGACTAAATAAGGAGAAGCAACGCAGGAAGGAACACCACAGTAGTAGGCAGTGCCAACAACATCAGTAGCACCACTAATACCGAAAAATGATTGACTCGGGGATGAGTCAATGGACTGTGGTTCAGTCCTTCATTTTGAGAACCAATTTTTGAGACATTTGGAGGTTGACCACATTTTTCCCAGAGATAACCGTTGGGAAGTCACGGAGAAGACAACTGGAGAAGGAGAAGGGACTAGCCAAAGACAAAAAATTGTGGAAGAATGGTCAGAGAAGTCGGGACTCAGGAAAGCATAGCTGAGATGAAAGGAATGTTGATAGCCGAGGAAGTAGATGTAGCCGAGAAATAGAGGCAACCGAAAGAGGAAATAGGTGAAGAATCTGAGGGAGAAGTAGTAGTCCAAGCGAGCATAGGGTTAAAATAAGGCTGAGGGGAAAATCTGAGGGGGGAAGAGAGTCAAAGAGGATACTGAGATGTTGTTGCAGAGCCGTTCGAGCCCACACTATTCTATATTATCTTGTTTATATATTGCTATATCATGCTAGTTTCCTGTTATGTCTATGAGACTTCCATACCAGATGTACTATTGTAATGTTGTGGAAATTAATAGAAGAGGAGACTACAAGGATACATGAGAACCATTTTGTATGGATTTATGTGGCTTTCTAAAATTTTTAATATGCTTGTACCTATATAATGTTCCTTCTGTTTATGCACGTGATATGTTATGATTGGGTTTCTAACTGTTATAATTCTAGGATTCTTGGGTATTGATAACCTCCATGCAGTTCATCCCAACACTGGATTCCAACCTCTTAACTAACTAAGGTCGCGACACGCAGGGCCTATTGGGTCCTTCGTTTTGAGAACGAAGTTTTGACACGTTTGGAGGTTGACCACATTTTTCCCAAAGATAAACCTTGGGAAGTCATGGAGGAGAGATCTGGAGAAGGAGAAGGGACCCACCAAAGACCAACAATTGTGGAAGAATGGCTAGAGAAGCCAGGACTCAGACAACCACATCTGAGCAAAAAGGAATGCTGACAACTGAGAAAGCAGACATAATCGAGCAACAAAGGTAGCTGAAAGAGGAAAAAGGAGGAGCATCCAAGGGAGAAGTACCAATTCAAGCGAGCTTAGGGTTAAAAGAAGGTCAAGAAGAAAAGCTGAGGGGGGAAGAGAGTCAGAGAGGATACCGAGATGTTGTTACGAAGCCGTTCGAGCCCACATTGTTCTATATTATCTTGTTTATGTATTGCTCTATCATGCTAGTTTCCTGTTATGTCTATGAGGTTTCCGAGCCAGATGTATTGTTGTAATGTTGTGGAAATTAATAGAAGAGGAAATTAAAGGGATACATGAAACCTTTATGTATGGATTTATGTGGTTTTCTAAAAATTTTAATATGCTTGTACCTATATAATGTTCCTTCTCTTTGTGCTCTTGATCTGTTATGATTGGGTTTCTAACTGTTATAATTTTGGGTTTCTTGGGTATTGATAACCTCCATGTGGTTCATCCCGATACCAGATTCTAGCCTCTTAACTAACTAAGGTCGCAACACGCCTCGGGTGAGATGCCTTATTCTTCCCGGATAAGGTGAAAATGTCAGTGTTATGCTAGACTATGACAAAGCCTTTGTTGCCCACTGTGCCTGAACCAAGGGTCTCAACCCATCCATTATTTTTCTGCCAACAACATGCAAAAAATATCAAAAGTATGAAATATGCCAGAGATACCACAAAAAATAACATAATCAGATGATAGAAAATGGAAATATTCTTTTAAGATCTGCAGCAATATTGTTCACTTGCCTCTTTGAGGGGGCAACCTCTAGTAGAGCAGAGCTCAATTACACAACACAAGACAAGACATCCCTTGCTATCTTTGATTATATGTAGTTCTACTCGTGGTCCCTTACACAGTATGGGTTAACCACTTTATTTATTAGCTATGGCTCATTTATTCATCCTCTTTAACTGAAATAACTAATTATGATCCTTTTTTTATAATACAAATCAATAATTTATAATCATCATCTTCCTTCATTGTTAAATTGAAATGGTTAAAAAACCCTACTTAAATATTTATTAACATTTAACCCTTCTCCCTATATATAAAAAACTTAAGCTTTTAACATAAAAATAAATATTTTTTTTTTTCACAATAAAATAATTATTAAAATAAAAATTATATTATTTATGCTTTTAATATTGCTTTTATAAAAAAAAATAAATTAAAAACTTTATTTCCGTCCTACTCTGACCCTCAGGTAAACTCAAGTCAGCAGTGGGAAAAATACAAAACTTCAAAAAAATATAAAAGATGTAAGACGATGATACCTTCACATGGGCCTCGTATGTATCGACATCTTTTACAGATTTGTGTCGGCATCTGACTGTGGAATGCGTTCCACCGCCCACGTTTTTTCCACCTCCCGTCTCATCATATCAATGCTACATTGTAAAGAATGGATTGGAATTTGAAATCCAATGTACCACTCAAATTGACTGCCACAACAACTTTATCACATATTTTAACAAATTCAGTTTACTTGATCAGATAATGCTGATTTTTCAACGAACCCACATCAAATTCCAACCTCTTTCACCTCCCGGGACCCATCCCATCAAATCAGTGGGAAAGAAACTGCCCTTGTGTTACACAACATTTAATTACACAGTGGAGAATGAATATGAGTATCATTGATTTGGCGATGGAAAGAAAGTGATGGGAAGGAATGACACCATATTCTGTCAACATTGTGGGTCCCATCGACATGGAAAGAAAATGCAACGCAATGACCGGCCATGGATGCGGAAAACTCTTCAATTCTTTCCCTCCACTCCACACAATTGACGGAGAGTTTGAGAGTAATTTCCATGCACTCCTCATTGGCGCACTCTTTATCCCATTACAAAATAATTCTGGTTTTCTCTCTAAAGTCATCGTTCAACTGGAAAACTATGGAAGCTACGACAGCACACGGTGGTATTTTAGTGTGTAAGTACGAACACAAACAATAGCATTGTAGTGGTGATGTGATCATCAACATCAATTTCACCATTATTTTCATTCTTTTTCCATCTTCTAGTGCCCATCCACATTCCATAAGGAATAAACACGCACTAGCAATTGGAGCTTGGGATATAATGTCCATAAATCTCATAAAGAGGAAAGGATGGTTCATATGAAGCTTAGGGTTCTTTCCCAGTTTTGGTTGGGAATTATGATGTTGAGGTTAATTTGTGGCATTTTGATTGCCTCCAATGTTATTATTGGGCTGATGATTCTGGTTACCTTGATTCCATAGTTTCAGTGTTGCTCATGTTGTTTTCCTTTTTCCTCATTATAATAATATAATTATTATTATTATTGAAATTCTAGTTTTGGAGGTTAGTGGCATTTTTTTAATATAGACTTAACTTTGTAGAGAGGGTGTAGTTTTCCAATGTTGATTGTGGGTAGGGAAACCACAATTGGACACAATAAAGATGCTAGTAGAGGGATAGGAAACATATACTATGGATTCATAGTTTCCTTATTACAAGAGGAACTAGCATAAGTTGGCTGAGTATGTGTTGATGTGTAGGGGACTTGAATAAGATAGTCTAACTTAGGCATAGTCTAACTTACAGACAAAATGGCCTTTTCACGACATTTTTTTTGGATAATTTCAACCAAAACACAACAAAGATTTTTAAAAATTTGAGTTTAATTTGTTTAATGTGAAGAATTCAAGTGTTGTAGGGGATTTTTCAGGGTGCTGAATCCATTTATGCATTGAAAAATACATTTAAACAACAAAAACCCACATTTTTTCTTGAAATTGTTTTACTAGATTCAGATGAAAAAGTCTATTTTGTCTATAAGTTAGACTAATGTAGTCTAACTTATAGACGAAATGACCTTTTCATGACATTTTCAAAAAAAATATTTAATATAAAAATTTAAATTTCATAATTTTAAAAGGGAGAAATTGTGGGGAAATAAAGAGTTGGAGGGAAAAGGGAAACTAGGAACTAGGATATTATAAAGAGGTGATCAACACTAATCTAGAAAAGCAAAATAATCTTTGTCTTGTAAAGAATAAAATGAACATTGCCAAGATTGGAACTAATTTTCATGAGTTTCACATTGAAACTAGGCATTGGTCAATTCCCAAAACACCATGGGATAAAGGGTTTTTCATTTGTGCAATCTCATGGACGTTGATCAATTCCCAAAAATACCATGGGATAAAGAGTTTTTCACTTGTGTAGTCTTATGGACGTTTGAAACACCATGAGATGAAAAATTTTGGCACCTAAAACACCATGGGATGAAAAACTTGGTCACCTGAGCAATTATATGAAGTTCCAAGATCAAAAGAATTTTCTCTTAAATTTTCCATTTTATACTCACATTTGATTTAGTTTTCAAAATATTTGTCACACTAATAACCTTGTTGACCTTTTAACTCAGCAAAACTATGGTGATCTAGGAACGCTTTTCTCACTTCTTTTTTAGCATAGAAATGAAATGTTAAAGATCTATTTAATTTCTTACCTTCTTAAACTCATGTAGGCAATATAGGTCTTAGTGGACATTAATCATCATCATTATCATATATTGATTTATCTTGCTATTACTTTCTCATATTTGATATAAAAATTATTTGTAACAACCCTTGGTTGATTTTCTATGTAAATAAAATAGTACCAAGGTCACGAGACACGTATTCTAAGAGGAATGTTGGGTAAAATATAGTGATGAGTATTACTGGTGATTTACTTATGGAAATGGAAATTTGCAAAGGAAAAGTGGCAATAATTTGCATTTTATTTATGAAGTAAAAGAAAATAGGAGAAAAGGGAGATGAAAGGTCACAGATTTGCATGTGAGGAGAATTGAAGGAAAATGAAGAAAATAAAGGCATCAATGATAAAAAGGCTTATGAGGATCATTTCACAACTTTTGGCTGGTTAACCTTTTGCTAGTTTTAGCTTGGATCTCTCTACTATTGTCTCTCTCTCTCATACTCTTGCACACTTAGAGTATTCTTGGAGAATTCTTGGAGAACTTTGGCATACATTGGATTTGGAGAAAGAAGACAAGGGAAAGTAGGAAAACGTAAGGGAACAAATGGATGAATAACTACAACAGGATTTGCTTCCAGGTAATAGGTTGGATGTATGATCTCCTTGTTGATTAATGGATGTATGGTATATGCATGTGATTATCCGGTTAAGTTTTTCATTGGCATGGAGGATTTACTGGATTGATAGTGGTTTTAGCCTTGCCTATTCATTTCCTGGATGGTCATGGTCTTGTGGGTTTTTCCACTTGATTTTTTTTCTGGTTGGTGCTCATAATTCTTTATGGATGTGGGTTGGAACAAATGTTATGGAATCCTTGGAACAACTTGGGTTTAGTTACTAGTCCTAGAGCCTAGGTTGGGACAAACACTTTGGAGCCCTTAGTGGGTTGAATTGCCAGTCCCTGGAGTTTGGTTAGACAAATGCTCTAGAGCCCTAGAAGGTTGTGGGTTGAGTTACTAGTTCCTAGAGCCCTAGAAAACTTGGATAGAGATTGATTTGGTTGGTGTTAGTGATGTCCGACCATGAAGTGGAATCACTAGTTGAGAGTTGAGATGGTTTGGTCTCTGGAAGCCCTAGTTTGGCATTGCTTGGTTTATTCCATGAGATCCCACATTCATGCTTGGAATATGGCACAAGGGTGATTGGCTGAAAGAGATATTTGCTTCAACCCAATATATGGTCAGGTTGTACATGGAAGTCGCTGACTTGGTTGCCTTTTGCATATGATAATAAGAGCTATTTCCCTATTATATTCTATGAGTATTTGTACTTTTTATTATGTGGCTTTGATGGATGTTCTATCATGGTTATTATTCTGGTTATAAGCATGGTTCTAGAATAGGTTCTAGCTATGGTTCTTGATACATTTTGGTTAGTTGATGAGTGGTTAATGAATGCATGAGCTAAGAAATGTTATTTCATCTATTATGAGAGGGCATTAGACGTTCTTGGTGATTCTCAGATAAGTTTCAGACCCTTATGTTCATATATGCATTTATGACATGTAGATTACTTGTTCGCCATATGTTTGACGAAACTACTGTCATGGTTAGGCTTAGTTAGGAGAATTACTTGATCAAGTTTTGTATGAATGGAATTGTCTTGATGTTATTTATAATTCTAGAAAGTCTCATTAAGTTCTAGGTAGTGGTCTGGAGGATAGCCTGAAATGGTGGCTCATGATCTGGGACAACACCCTTTGAACTGGAAATTTTGGGCCATAACTGCACCCTTACAAGCTTATGCATGCGGTTGGAGGCTTATAACCATATGGATGCCTTGTCAGGCATGCAGTTGTAAGCCCAAGTTAGTAAAAAGGAAATCTAGCTCATGGTTTGGGCACTAGGAGTGGTTGTTCCACCTCTGAGTGTCTTTTAAGCCCTGTAGGATGTCAGCTTGGGGTTAGAAAGTTCTAACTATCAAACCCATTTCCTTAATCGGATCTTGGAGGCCAGGTCATGTCGTAGTAGCTCTCTGTCTCAAGTTTTACCTTGGTAGGCTAGTGAAACTAGGTAAATGCGGGAGGGGTGGTTACAGATTAATATCAGAGGTCTTTGGTTCAACACTTGGACTGGATGGGTGGAATGTGTCTTTCATGCATGCATGTTCGTTTTTTATGTGTTTGTTATGCATGCATTGTGATAGTCATTGTTGCAGTGGTGTCATCATGTAAATGTTGATATGTCTGATATGTTGATTCATTATATATACATATGTTGTCCTAATCGGGATTGATTTTGCAGATGAGATAGCCTCTCTTGAACTTCACTGAGGTATGTTGAGTATGTTTATATTTGGTTATCTAACATGGTATGTTTGTAGGAAGTAGAGGATCAAAGATGACTAGAAGAATGGCAAACTACAGTTCATGTGATTCTCCCTATAGATTATATGAACAACATAGTGATGAGTAATCCCCTGACATGACGGATACATTGAGAAGTTTGAAAGTAGATATCAAGAGTTGTAAGGTAGATAATGACAAGATCATTCAGTCACAGGGAAGACTTGCTAGGGCACAAGAAATGAAAGCAGATGTTAATGTAGTCATTCTTCAGAGTCTATCATATTTGGAGAGACAAGGACAACTTAGGATCAACCATGGATAGGAGGAAAGGACCAATGGGGCATATGGTAGTAGGTCTCAATCAGGATACAAGTTTGATAGGGATGACATAGTCAGAGACCGTAGGCTCTCATATACACATAATAGGATGGGTAATGATTGTGGATTCTATTGTAGTTCTTGTTCAAAGAGTCAACATCGTCATCATTGCCACTATACGTATAGGAGAAGTGAGAAGAAGTACTTTCGAGAGGGGTTAAAGAAATTAAATCCTACTACATTTGATGGGGAAATGAAGAAGTCAAAAGATGAAAAATCTTGGTTGCTTGGTTTTT
This sequence comes from Pinus taeda, assembly GCA_000404065.3. Taxonomy (NCBI): domain Eukaryota; kingdom Viridiplantae; phylum Streptophyta; class Pinopsida; order Pinales; family Pinaceae; genus Pinus; species Pinus taeda. The sequence continues at coordinate 6,636 of APFE031274625.1, read as the reverse complement.
TCACTCACTACATTGTGGGCTTCAATTGGTCAAGGTTTCCCAGCAGCAGTGAAGTTGGAGCCACTTTCCCAAGCCACAGAAGATCTCATATCTCTTTGGTTCAACACTTGGACTGGATGGGTGGAATGTGTTTGTCATGAATGCATGTCTGTTGTGCAATCCATCACCTTGAACAACCTCCATATCTACCACCATATCCGACATATTTCCATCTAGAACTCTACTTGGTACTAGAATGGAAATGGAGGTAGACTCTGTTATCTAATCAATTACTGAAATTACGAATGTGACACTTACAACTCATCTTTTAAGAATGGAGATTGTCCATATGTCTATGTTTTCGTTATTACTTGAATCAGGTCCATTAATGGGGCCTGAGAATCCTTATCCGGAGACCTTTCACTCATTTCCCCTACTCGTTGATCCCATCCCCTCGTCATCACCACACTCCAGCACAGTCCACATTGCTCCATATATAGTCGCAGATTGAGACATATCCCCAAGGGAAATATCATAAATCAGTTGCTAGTGGACAATAGTTGCTGAGTCCATTCCCTAGACCTTCCACAATGACCCCCGATGACCTCGAGGGTTAGTGCTCGGGCTAATAGTTTAGTTTGATTCAACTAGATGCACTCCAAATAGAGGTGTTGCACAACATTCTGGCTTACCAAACATGAACAACAACAACAACAAATTATTGGTCTTGTGGTAGAATGAGATCATCTCCTCCAGGAGAAACAAACTCTCTAGAGTAAGCTTGACCAAATTACTAAAAAATTCCAAGATCTATGGCCTTCGGTTGTAGAGGAAGTTATAGATGCCTTGAAATATTTCTTGGCATATACTCTTCTCGAATCCTGCGACCACATCACAGTAACCTGTATTGACCTTGTCTCAACCACTTGAGAACTTAAACGAAGTATTGCTGCCACTTAGAAGGAACTACTGGATCTTGCTACCCATATACCTGTGAAATTGAACAGAAACTACAAAAGTGGCTTGTCTGAAAGCCTCTATCATGCAAGTTGGGGAGGAAGCTCAAGTCCTTTTGGGACAAGTTCATGAATGGTTTGGTTGTCTAATGACGAAAAATCAACCTATTTACCCTCTGTTCCACAACGGTAATAATTTGTTTAACCAAACCATGGGTACCTGAGAGAAGACCCAACGGAAGGTACTTTTGGCATAGGTGGAAGACCTCGAAACCCAAATCCAACACCTCCAAGATGAATCAGACAAGGCCAAGCATCTACTCTAGGACCTTAGGCCACCAACGCCTGCAACAGATCAACGAGGAAACATAGACTTAGTGGAATACTCTCTTGATGACCTACCTTGCCCATCCTAATGCCGAACTCACGACGTGATTCCTTGATCAGACGGGCACTCTCACAGGCACATGGAAAGTGACTCTCGATACATACACATGGTTCATAAATGCAACCATCAAGGCCATCCCCAAGCTGGGTCCTTCATTTGAAGGAACCAACTAAGGAAAAGCAAACAAATAAGGAGAAGTAGTGCAGGAAGGAACACCACAGTAGTAGGTAGCACCAACAACATTAGTAGCACCACTAGAACCGAAAAATGATTGACTCGGGGATGAATAAATGGATTGTGGTTCAGTCCTTCATTTTGAGAACGATGTTTTGACACGTTTGGAGGCTGACCACATTTTTTCCAGAGATAACCGTTGGAAAGTCATGGAGAAGACAACTGGAGAAGGAGAAGGGACTAGCCAAAGACCAACAATTGTGGAAGAATGGTCAGAGAAGTTGGGACTCAAGCAAGCATAGTTGAGATGAAAGGAATGTTGATAGCTGAGGAAGTAGACGTAGCCGAGAAATAGAGGCAGCTAAAAGAGGAAAGAGGTGAAGAATCCGAGGGAGAAGTAGTAGTCCAAGCAAACATAGGGTTAAAATAAGGCCAAGGGGAAAATCCGAGGGGGGAAGAGAGTAAGAGAGGATACCGAGATGTTGTTGCAGAGCCGTTCAAGCCCACACTATTCTATATTATCTTGTTTATATATTGCTATATCATGCTAGTTTCATGTTATTTCTATGAGGCTTCTGTACCAGATGTATTATTGTAATGTTGTGGAAATTAATACAAGAGGAGATTACAGGGATACATGAGAACCATTTTGTATGAATTTTTGTGGCTTTCTAAAAATTTTAATATGCTTGTACCTATATAAGGTTCCTACTCTTTATGAACGTGATATGTTATGATTGGGTTTCGAACTGTTATAATTCTAGGATTCTTGGGTATTGATAACTTCCATGTGGTTCATCCTGACACTAGATTCTCGCCTCTTAACTAACAAAGGTCGTGACACTCGGGGCATATAGGGTCCTTTGTTTTGAGAACCACCTTTGGAGGTTGAACACATTTTCCCCAAAGATAAACCTTGGGAAGTCACAGAGGAGAGAGATGGAGAAGGAGAAGGGACCCGCCAAAGAAAAATAGGTGTGGAAGAATGGCCAAAGAAGTCAGGATTCAGACAACCACATCTGAGCTGAAAGGAATGCTGACAACTAAGGAAGCAGATGCAACCGAAAGAGGAAAAAGGAGGATCATCCGAGGGAGAAGTAGTAGTTCAAGCGAGCTTAGGGTTAAAAGAAGGTCGAGTAGAAAAACTGAGGGGGGAAGAGTGTCAGAGAGGATACCGAGATTTTGTTACGAAATCGTTTGAGCCGGCATTATTTATGGATTTCTCTATCATGCTAGTTTCCTGTTATCTCTATGAGGTTTTTGAGCCAGATGTACTATTGTAATGTTGTGGAAATTAATAGAAGAGGAAATTAATGGGATACATGAGAACCTTTATGTATGGATTTATGTGGCTTCCTAAAATTTGTAATATGCTTGTACCTGTATAATGTTCCTTCTCTTTGTGCACTTGATCTGTTATGATTGGGTTTCTAACTAGTATAATTATGGGTTTCTTAGGTATTGATAACCTCCATGTGGTTCATCCTGATACCGAATTCCAACCTCTTAACTAACTAAGGTAGCAGCGTGCCTAAGGTGAGATGCCTTATTCTTCCTGGAAAAGGTGAAATGTCGGTGTTATGCTAGACTATGACAAAGCCTTTGTTGGCCACTGTGCTTGAACTAGGGGTCTCAACCCATCCATTATTTTTCTACCAACAACATGTAGAAAATATCAAAAGTGTGAAATATGCCAGAGATACCACAAAAAATAACACAATCAGATGATGGAAAATAGAAATATTGATGAGTACTCCCCTGACATTGCAGATACATTGAGAAGTTTGAAAGTAGATATCAGGAGTTGTAAGGTAGATAATGACAAGATCATTCAGTCACAAGAAATACTTGCTAGGGCACAAGAAAAGAAAGTAGATGTTAATGCAGTCATCCTTTAGAGTCTATCATATTTGGAGAGACAGGGACAACTTAGGATTAGTCATGGATAGGAGGAGGGGACCAATGGGGCATATGGCAGTAGGTCTCAATCAGGGTACAAGTTTAACAGGGATGACACAGTCAGAGACTGTAGGTTCTTAGATATAGCTAATAGGAGGGGTAATACATGTGGATTATATTGTAGTTCTGGTTCAAGGAGACAACATCATCATCACTTCCACTATTTGTATAGGAGAAGTGAGAAGTAGTACTTTTGAGAGGGGTTAAAGAAATTAAATCCTGCTACAATTGATGGGGAAATGAAGAAGTCAAAAGATGCAAAATCTTGGTTGCTTGGTGTTGTCACCCTCTACATTTTGGGCTTCAACTGGTCAAGGCTTCCCGGGAGCAGTGAAGTTTGGAGCCACTTTCCCAAGCCAGAGAATATCTCAAGCTCTTTGGTTCAACACTTGGACTGGATGAGGACTCCCCTGACATAGCATATACATTGAGAAGTTTGAAATTAGATATCAGGAGTTGTAAGGTAGATAATGACAATATCACTATTCTATATTATCTTGTTTATTATATATTGCTATATCATGCTAGTTTCTTGTTATGTCTATGAGGCTTCCATACCAGATGTACTATTGTAATGTTGTGGAAATTAATAGAAGAGAAGATTACAAGGATACATGAGAACCATTTTGTATGGCTTTATGTGGCTTTCTAAAGTTTTTATATGCTTGTACCTATATAATGTTCCTTCTCTTTATGCATGTGATATGTTATGATTGGGTTTCTAATTATTATAATTCTAGGATTCTTGGGTACTGATAACCTCCATGCGGTTCATCGCAACAATAGAATCCAGCCTCTTAACTAACTAAGGTCAAGACACTCGGGGCCTATTGGGTCCTTCGTTTTGAGAACCAAGTTTTGACACGTTTGGAGGTTGACCACATTTTTCCTAAAGATAAACCTTGGGAAGTTGCAGAGGAGAGAGTTGGAGAAGGAGAAGGGACCCGCCAAAGACCTACAGTTGTGGAAGAATGGCCAGAGAAGTCAGGACTCGGACAACCACATCTGAGCTGAAAGGAATGCTGAGAACTGACAAAGCAGACACAACCGAGCAACAGAGGCAGCCAAAAGAGGAAAAAGGAGGAGCATCTGAGGGAGAAGTAGCAGTTCAGGTAAGATTAGGGTTAAAAGAAGGCTGAGCAGAAAAGCTGAGGGGGGAAGAGAGTCAGAGAGGATATTGAGATGTTGTTACGAAGCCGTTCAAGCCGACATTTTTCTATATTATATTGTTTATGTATTGCTCTGTCATGCTAGTTTCCTGTTATGTCTATGAGGTTTCTGAGCGAGATGCACTGTTGTAATGTTGTATAAATTAATAGAAGAGGAAATTAAAGGGATACATAAGAACCTTTATGTATGGATTTATGTGGCTTTCTAGAAATTTTAATATGCTTGTACCTGTATAATGTTCCTTCTCTTTGTGCGCTTGATCTGTTATGATTGGGTTTCTAACTGTTATAATTCTTGGTTTCTCGGCTATTGATAACCTCCATGCAGTTCATCCCAATATTGGATTCCATCCTCTTAACTAACTAAGGTAGAAACGCACCTAAGGTGAGATGCCTTATTCTTCCTGGACAAGGTGAAAATGTCGGCGTTATGCTAGACTATGACAGAGCCTTTGTTGGCCGCTGTGCCTGAACTGTCATGTCCCTTCTCAAACACATTTGTAACAGGGTGCTGCTACACAATTTTTCACAATTTTGGCTAAGGAAGAGAACTGATCATTTTTGACTTAAGGACTTAGGAGGTAGTTTGACTTAATTTTGTTGCTAGTGGGATGTGGGGGCCACCCACATGGGAATTCGAATTGGCCCATTCGAATAGCTGGGAGGGAAAGTCGAATAGGTGGATGGAGAGGCCCACATGAGGATGAGGAAAGGGAGGCCCAAGGAGCTATAAGGAGGGGGCAAATCTGATTTTGGGATTCATTCATACATCTTGCAAACAAAATCACTTGACTGTTCACTCTGCTATTTTGCTGATTCAACTGGTTGTTTAGTCATGAATCTCTCAAGCAGGATATTCAACCTCTACTTCAGGGGACCATCTGTTGAAAAGTGTGCAACAAGAAATGCTTGTTGAGAATGCAACAAGATGATGGAGCTTAGTGGAAAGGAGTCGCCTTCACTAAGTGGGCCCGCAGGCTATTTTTGGCGCAAGTCTATTTTTAGACTATGGATCATGTCTATGGATTGCAGGTTGCTGTTTATGGATGATTGATCAAGTTGGAAAAAATAGATGGACTTCTATTTTTTGAAAGTGTGAGTGATCACAGTGTGAGTGATCAAGTCTATTTTTTAGATTGGCTGTCAAAAATAGAAAAGTCAAATATTATTATCTCACAATAATATTTGGACTATAAACTTTGTCTTATTCTCTTGGAGCACTTCAGTTCGAGCTACGGATGTGGCACATGCAATTGCATGAAGGAAATACGTGGTTCTTATGGTTTAGTTGAATATTTGCATGCATGACTTCAGTTAGAACTCAAGTGAGTTGAGTTTAGTGGACTGGAGGTGCAGTTGATGGAGTTGTGTTCAGTTTAGCTTTGTTAAACTGGTTGTATTTAGTCTAACTGGCAAATAGACTAGAGATGAGTTGGGTGAATTAGTTATTAATTAATTCACAAGTTATTAACTCATAATACAACTAATGAATACATCAGTTAACTCAGTTGCATGTCAGTGCATGTTCAGTTCAGCAGGGAAAGGTGTTAGAGAATCAGATTGCTATCAGTTGTGACTATAGTTGTGCACCAGATCTTGCACAAATCAGGGGATTGAGTATGCCAATGAGTTTGCCCACATTGTAGCTTGTTCTCACGTGATTTAGCCAAGGAAAGACGTGGCTGCCTTGAATTATCACCGGTTCTTGTGCAAGTATTGAGCAGCGGAGGCAGGCAAGCAGCGGAAGGGATCTGAGCCAGTGATTGATTCAGATCTGAGCTGTATTGTGTGTAACAGGTGGAGCTGGTACTGGATTGCTTGTGATAAGCATTGTACTAGGTAATGTTACATGACTCAATCATTTAATATACAGATAGTTGGGGTTTTTAGCGAGATGCTTTCCCCGGGATACATACTGTGTTAATGTGTGAATGCTCTTGATGTTTTATTGTTAATGATGCTGCTATATTGATGATCAATGTAGAGGAGCTTATGTATTGTGTATGTTTTC
>APFE031274624.1:18122-50816 GCA_000404065.3 Pinus taeda | reverse complement strand
TAGAAATTGGCTACCTAATTTCATTTCCCCGGCAACGGCGCCAAAAATGTTTGGTCAATTTAGTGATGTCTAAATTGCAACTTTTAAATGTCAACCCGGGGCTCGTAAGCTGATGAAGTGAGGTGTACTGTATGTACTTAGGCAACTGTTTCTTGAGCTTTTGTCGTTTTTAACTTTTTAAGTTTGTTTTCAAGTATATCTCTCCTACTGTGATGTGATGGAAATGAAATAAAGCAAGTGAAGTGTGTAAGATTGTGATTAGCTTTAAATGATTTCTTATAACTTAAAAATATTCTACAAGAAAGTTTGAACAACAACTGAAATGAAATCAACTCTTAAAGGAAAATAAAGGCATCAAATAAAAGACTAATGACATTGGCCCAGTATCTCTGCTGCTGCAAAAAAAATGAAGATGAAATCTATGTCAACTCTAGCTAAAAATAAAAACTAAGCAATGTGAAACTAAAGTAAATCTATATAAAAGAAAGACTAGTCACAAATACTTTAACTTCTTCTTAACCTCTTGTCTTTTAACTGAATATATCATGTGAGAAACAGTTAAAAATAAGCCAAGCAATTGTGAGTTCTTTGAGCAACTAAAACAAGCTGTGCTAAGTGATATTTTGGTCCTCAATGAAGATATTAAATTATGGAGAAGAAACCATCAATAGGTAAACAACTTGATGTCTAAAAGCATAAAGCAACTATGCAAATTAAAGAAATGATAGTAAGGAAATAAAGGCTGCAAAACAAGGAAGGTCAGCAACATAGACAAGATGATCACAAGTGTCACTAGTTGTGAAAAAGAAAAGAAAGAAATTGTCCCGGGCACACCTAAGAAACCTGCATAACACACTGATCAATCATGGAAAAGTGTAGAAATATAAATAAGCAGAATTCAAAATTTATATACAGCTATTGTACATGATCAAAACACAGCAATCAAAGGCATTCTGTACAACTATTATACATAAAATGAGAAAGAGAAATGCAGGAAATTAAAGAGTACTATACAGGCCTTCAGTAAATAGGGGCCCTCTGCCTACTCCAGCCGGCTCAATGATCAGTTACACGCTCAAGTGGAAAACAGTCTTCTCATATATTATGTATCAAAATAGAAAGTACAGTGGGGAGTTCAAAATTACATATCAGCAGCTAACTATCCAGCGTTCAAAGACGCTTTATTTATAGCAGAGGAAAGCAAACTAACTTAACGAAAACTAAGCTATTCAAGCAGCTGTGTAAAAACACGTAGTCTTGCTGCGTCCTCGGATTTGGGCAATGGTCGTTGTGGGCATTCAATCCGTTGTTGGATTCATGTTTCCCACTGTCTTCATGGCTGAGGAAGATGCCACCTGTTCTTCACGTGCTCTAAAACAGAACACGCAGAGCCGTGCCACCACCAATGACTTTCGTTGACCGTAGTTTCCTCCTCATTGACCACGGGTTTTTATGACTAGTTTGGGTGAGCTGGAAGGACACACACCATGTCCTTGGTTCCACGAACTTGCCCATGTGGCTCTTATTCCTGGAGGACACCTAGAACATATCATTTAATAAAACAGCTGTGGAATCTGGGGTTGGCTACGGAAACCGGGATCAGCTGCGGAAACCCTGTGTGAGCTGCGGAAACGCAGCACTTTGAACCAAAATTCTAAACCAACAACACAGTCATTAGCATAATTAGCAAACCATGTAAAAATTCCTAAAATACAATGATTTGAGCAATTTGATGGAGGGAATGAGTGGCAAAAGAAGGAAATGAATAGGAAAAGGAGGCTGAGAGGATGTGTAAAGAAGTGCAGGTTTGAGGCTCAACAATACATTTATAATATTCAAAGTGAAAGTAAATCAGTGAGCCCTTTCAATGATATTTTTGTTAAATAATTAGATGGGATATTTGAAAAAATTATTTATCAAGCAAATTTTCTTATTCTACATCAGTTTCTCAAGACTTAAACATTGATCCTGCTTAAGGTTGTGCAATGGATTGGTGAAGATATTTGTATGTGCATATATTCCATTGCTTTAGTGAGACAGGAGTTGACAGGAAGATGGGGCATTTATTAAATAAAGGTCACTAAACTAACATGTGGGACGAATCGTTTTGAAGATTTGGGTATCAATGGACATGGGGAAAAGTCAATTGTTGACTTTTCTATCTTCCCATTAGATGCGCAAATTTTGTAGTCGAAATAAGGATCTCCATTTGAAGACACCTAAGCTTACATCAATAAAGGTTTGGGAATCCAAAATGAATGTAGCGAAGTCAACCATTGACTTTTCTCCATGTTCATTGGATTCAGATAATCTGGCATCAATATAAGCATGCCCTTTGAAGACAAGGAGGTCTCCAACATTTTATGTGAGCACCAAAGATAACCTCAAGAGGTGAATTGTATTTCTTGTAAACCCATTGTCATTTCTACTCATTAATATCCAAACTTTGACCTAGCTTGGGCCATAAGTGAAAGAGGGAGATCTCAATGACTATTTCAGACAAAAATGTGTGCTTCAATTTACTACAAATAGTGGTTTCTACAAAAGTTGTGGTGAAGTCTACGCATGTTTATGTTATTAAAACATATCATGTTATGTTTTAATAATAAATGTAATGTTCTCATTATACTATGGATTCAACATATAGCTCCTACTACGATTTCAAATTATTTATAAGCTAATTCTAAGGAGAAGATCAAATTTAACGTATTGTGATTATAGCAAAATGTCCTTTGGCTTCATCTCAAAGAAATGCACAATATTTGAAAATGCAATGGAGAAATTGGCACTACATCATAGCTATGTTGTTTTTTATAACATCCCTGGGTTAAAAGTTCATGTAAAAAGTTAATAAAGGAAAAATAAGACCAAGGTCATGGGACACATATTCCAAGCTGAATGTTGGGAAAAACATCCTAGTAGGTGTTGATTTGGTTTATTATGGCTAAGGTAAATTGACAAATGCATTGGAGAAGGAAAATAGGCATTAATTGAAATTTTATTTGTGAAAATAGAGGAAAATAGGATAAAAGGGAGATGAAGGGTCACAGGATTGAATTTTAGGAAAATTCAAGGAAAAATAGAGGAAATTGAAGAAAATAGAGGCCTCAATAATAAAATGGATTCTGAGGATCAATTCACAACTTTCATCAGTTGAGATTTTGTTGGTTAAGCTTTTCTCAGTTCAGTTTTGGAGCTCTCTCTCTATTCTCTCATACTATTGCACATTTAGAGCATTCTTGGAACACTCTAGCATTGGAGAAAGGAAGGAAAGGGAAGGACAAGAAGGCAAAGGAAATTAGAGGACAAGCAAGGAAAAGTTGGATCAAGCAGCTTCAACATGATTACTTGCATGTAATAGGTTGCATGTGTGATTTCCTAGTTGGTTAGTCAATGCATGGTACATGCATGTGTGTATTTGATTCTCTTGCTTTCATTAGCATGGGTTTTTCCAGGTGTGACAGTGGTTTTAGCCTTGCCTTTGCATTTCAAGATAGCCATGGTGTGATGCAATTCTTTTATTTGGTTGAGCTTTGGATTTCCGGATGGTTTTGGAATAGAGTGAGGTAGTCTCAGGAAAATTCCCATAGGGCCTAGGAATCCATTGGTTGTTTTTGGTGGGATCATGGTAAATCATGAGGGTGGAGACAGGAAAATCCCTCAAGGTATTGGTGAATAAATTGTGAGGTAGCCAAGATTTTTTTGGGCCTAGTAATCCCTTGACTGGTTTTGGTGGGATTGTGGTGGATGGAGGTGGCTTAATCTTCAGGAAGCCCCAGATGTTTATGTATTTGTGTTCTTATGTGATCTCTTGACCAGTTTTGGGGATATCGCAGGAGCATGAGGGTGGAGGTGGTTTAATCTTAGGGAAGCTCTATTTTTTTTTGTCTTGAGTCCCACATTCATGCTTGGAATATGGCATGGAGGTGATTGGTTGAAACAAAGATTTGGTTAAGCTCAATCTATGGTTAGGTGGTATGTAGAAGTCCCTAACTTGGTTGGATTGTGCATATGTTAATAAGAGTTATTTTCCTCTTGTATTTCATGAGTTTGTGTACTTGTTATTGTGTGGATTTGATGGTTGTTCTATCATCGTTATTATTCTAGTTATATGTTGGTTATAAGCATGGTTCCATAATAGGTTCTAGCTATGATTCTTGATTTGTTTGATTAGTTGATGAATGGTTATTGAATTCATGAGCTAGAAAATGTCATTGCAGCTATTATGAGAGGGCATTAGACCTTCTTAATGATTCTTAGGTAAGTATTAGACCCTTATGTTCAGATATGCATTCATGACCTGTAGATTACATGTTCCCAATATGTTTGACGAAATAACTTTCATGGTTAGGCCTGGTTAGGTCAAGTTTTGACAAAAGTTGTGTATGAATGGTTTTTTCCTTATGTTATTTATCATTCTAGAAAGTCTCGCTGAGTTCTGGGAAGTGGTATGGAGGTTGACCTGAAATTTAGGCTCAGAATTTGGGATCGCACCCTCTTAACTAGAGATTTTAAGTCACAAGCACTACTTGGTAGGCTTATGCATGTGATTGGAGGCCCTAAATCACATGGAGGCCTTGTCATGAATTTAGTTGGGAGCCCAGGTCATTCAAAAAGCATTTCAGCTCAGGGTTTTGGCATTGGGAGTGGTTATTTAGATCTTGGGTGTCATGTAGCTCCTGAGGAAGGTTAGTATGGTTTCATTTTTTTTATTCCACTTCCTTAATTGTACTTAGGAGGTTGATTCATGTCATAGTAGCTCTGAGCTCATGTTTACCCTAGTAGGCTAGTGAAAGTGGGTAAATGTGGGAGCAATGCATTACAACTTGGTATCAGAGCATGGTTCAAATACTTGGACTGAATGGGCAGAATGTGTTTGTCATGCATGCATGTCAGTTGTCTATATGGTTTTTATGCATGCATTATCATGGTTATGGTTTTCATGCATGAGATCATGATATGTAGTTGGTGTCATCATGCATGATGTCGGTATATTGATATGATTATGTATATACATGTATCGTGCTAATCTGGACTGATTTTACAGATGAGATAGCTTCCCCTGAACTTCACTAAGGTATGTTGATTATGTTTCTATTTGGTTTATCTAGCACGGTAGTTTACAACAAGAAGAGGACCAAAGACAATTAGCAAGATGGTGGATTACAGTTCAGGAGACGCTCATGATAGATCAGATGAGCAACCAAGAGATGGTTACTTTGTATACATAGAAAACACTTTGAAAAGTTTAAAGGAAGAAATCAGAAGTTTCAAAGCAGATAATGATAGGATTTAGTCATAGGAAAGACTTTACAGGGAATAAGAGAAACAAGCAGAGGCCAATGCAATTATTCTTCATATTTCATCATACTTGTAGAGACAGGGACAGAAACAGATCAGTTATAGATAGGAGGAAAGGACTAATGGGGCATATGGTAGTAGGTCTCATGGTGGGCATAAGTTAGACAAAGATGAAACGGTAAGAGATGTTAGGTTATTGGATACACTTTATAGGAGAGGCAATGGTTATGGCTTCTACTCTAGTTCTGGTTCAGACAGGTATCATGGCCATGAATGTTATCACAGGAGGAGTGATAGGGGATATTTGTTGGATGAGTTCAAGAAAGTCAAGCCACTTACATTTGATGGAGAGTTGAAGAAACTGAAAGATGCAAAGGCATGGTTGCTTGGAATGAAGAATTTATTTGAGTTGCATGATTACATGGAGAACATGAAGGCCAATATAATTATCTTCAGTATCAAACGGAAAGTAGACATCTGGTAGAAATATGTGAAGTGTGTCAGAGACAACAGGACATAGGAGTTGAGTTTGCATGAATTCAAGAGACTTTTTAGGAATAAGTACTTGTCAGAGAGGTACTATGACAATAAGGCTAAGGAGTTATATGAGTTGAAGATGGAATCAATGAAAAATGAGTATTACACAACTAAGTTAATGGAGTTGTTAAGGTATGTGTCGTATCTTAAGGATGTGAAAACCAAAGTTTGGAGATTTATTAGTGGATTTCCATTAGAATTTAAGGATCAAATTGAGTATGATGGGCCTCGGTCTCTAGAAGAAGTCATTGGGAAGTTGAAGCACTGTTATGAGAAATCAAAGTGTAAGACCAAGTCTAAGTAGGGTTAGAAAAGGAATGACAAGACTAAAGGTCAATGGCCACTGAAGTGAACAAGACCTCAGGATGCAGGTGAGAAAGAGAATGTTACTCCCTATAAGAAGTTTAATGCATTTGAGAAGGGACATGGGGCATAGCCTGGAGAGCAACATAATAGAGGTGATGGTAGGAGACAATTGCAGTCTTGGATATGTGGAAAGGATCATCTCAAGAAGGATTATTTTCCATATCAAGGTGGTAGGCCTCAGATCTACAGTGCTCACGAGACACAGATAGTTGGGGATGTTGGACAGAGCATTCCGCAGATCTATGCAAAATTTAATAACAAGTAAGCAAATCACCAGGCATCTATTATTTAGATGGAAGGTAATATCTGTAATCAATTTGTTTCCTTTTTGATTGACTCTACACCTAATTATAGTTATGTTAATTCTAACCTTGTTGATAAGTGTGGTTCGAGAAAAGAAGTGCATGCATATTCTTGGTTGGTGGAGTTGGCTACAGGTACTAAGAAAAGAGATCATCATTGGGTAAAATCTTGTGCATTTGATTTGAACAATATGCCTACATCAACACATCTAAATGTGCTCCCATTGGGTTCGTACATCATTCTTTTGGGTATGGATTGGTTGTATCTTCACAGGACTAAGGTGGATTGTTATGAAAAGGCTATTGAGTGCTTGGATGATGATGGAGAGAATAGAATCTTACAAGGTAAGAAGAAGGCTACATCGGTGAGAATGGTTACAACTATGAAGGAAAAGTGTAGTTGCAAGAAATTGTTTGTGTTATTTGCAGTGCATGTTTCCTATGATAAAGGTAAGGATGTCGAGGGTGTGGAAGCCTTGAAGAGGTACCCAATTTTGCAGCAGTTTTAGGATGTATTTCCAATATAGATTTCAAAGTGCCTCCTCTCAGAGAAGTATACTTTTCTATAGAGTTGGTACCAGGAGTAACACCAGCATCAAAGGCACCTTACAGAATGAGCACTCCCAAGCTAGTGGAATTAAAGTTGCAATTGAAGGAAATGCTTGACAAGGGATATATTAGGCCAAGTGTGTCATCTTTGGGTGCACCAACATTGTTCGTAAAGAAGAAGGATGGTACTCTCAGGTTTTGTATTGATTACAGGAAGTTGAAGAAGGTGATGATCAAGAATAGGTACTTTTTTCCAAGGATCAATGACTTATTTGACCGGCTGAAGGGAGAAGCAATGTTTTTGAAGATTGATTTGAGATCAGGATATCATCAGATATGCATCAAAGAAGAGGACATCTACAAGATTTCTTTTTGAACTAGGTATGTGCATTATGAGTTTGTCGTGGTTCCTTTTGGTTTGACTAATGCTCCATCTACTTTCATGTGTTTAATGAATAATGTGTTGCGGCTTTATTTGGACAAGTTTGTGATTGTATTCATTGATGATAATTGATGTATTCTAAGAATGAAGAAGATCATGTCGAACACTTACTAGTAGTATTGATATTGCTAAGAGAGAATCACTTGTGTGCCAATCTTAGTAAGTGCAGTTTCTTTCATACAAAGGTACATTACTTGGGACATGTTGTTTCCAAGGAAGGCATAGTAGTGAATTCGAAAAATATCAGAGCTATCATGGAATGGGAATCTCCTAAGAATGTGGATGAATTCAGATCATCCATGGGGTTAGAAATTTAATACAATATGTTCATCAGGAAATTCTCACAGATTTCCTATCCTATTATATCATTGTTGAGGAAAGGAAAGAAATTTGAATGGACACAGAAATGTGTAGCTAATTTTGAATAGTTGAAGAAGTTTCTTACAAATGCTCCAGTTCTAACGATTCCAGATCCGAATAAAGAATTTATGGTGTGTACAGATGCTTTCATGAGAGGACTTGGTGGAGTATTGATGCAGGAGGGACAGGTGGTATGTTAAGTGTTAAGGAAACTAAAGGAGCATGAGAAAAATTATGTGACATGTGATCTTGAGTTAGCAACGATCATTCATGCATTGAAGATGTGGGTTGAGATATTTGTTTAACCAAGCTAAGATGAATGTCAAGAAATCTAGATGGTTAGCCACACTCAGTGAGTTTGACTTGATATTAGGTACATCTAGGTTAAGGAGAACAGGTTTGCAAATGCTCTTAGTAGAAGAGTGCAGGTAAATCACATAGTAGTTATGAGTTATGAGACAAATTTATAGGATCTGATCTTACAGGTAGGATAGCAGGATGACAGGTATAGGGAGCTTAGGTACAAGTTAAAGAAGCAAGGTATAGGTCAACAGGATGTGGACAATCATCTCACGACAGAAGGTTTGGTCATATTTACGGACATGATCTATGTGTTGGATAATAGTGAAATCAAGAATCCAGTGGTTAAGAAGTTTTACTATTGGCCAAATATGAAGAAATAGGTAGTTGAGTTTATCGCCAGGTGTTTGGATTATTAATCAATAAAAGAACAGTGCAAGCATACAAGTGGTCTGTTGTAGCCGATTCTGATTCCAGAGTGGAAATGGGATGTAATTTCCATGGATTTCATCACAGGTTTGTCAAGAACATCTACAAAGCATGATTCCATCATGGTTGTGGTTGACAAGTTGACCAAGGTAGCTCACTTCATTCCAGTGAAGTATACTTATTCAGCTAGTGAGGTAACTCAAGTCTTCATCAGGGAGATAATGAGGTTGCATGGTATTCCTAAGAAGATTGTATCCAAAAAATATGCCAAGTTCACTTCTAGGTTTTGGAAAGAGTTATTCGCGGGTTTGGGAACATAGTAGGCCTTTAGTATAGCTTATCGTCTGCAAACACATGGATAGACAGAAAGGCTCAACAAGATTCTAGAGGACATGTTGAGAATGTAAGTTATGCACCACGAGAGGAGGTGGGAGGAGTATCTTCCACTAATTGAGTTTTCTTACAACAATGGGTATCAAGACTCACTAAGGATGAGTCCATTTGAGGCACTTTATGGGTGGAGTTGTAATAATCCTATCAGCTAGAGTGATACAGTGAACATGGTACTGATCGGACCATACATGTTGGCAAAGATGGAAGAGGAAATGCAGGTTATTAAGAAGAATCTAAAGGCAGCACATGATATACAAAATAGTTATGAAAATCAACACAAGGTGTTTAAGGATTTTCAGGTTGGGGAGCATATGTACTTTCACATCAAACCTAAGCAGAGATCCTTGAGAGGATTGGACCAGTGGCCTATAGAGTTGCACTGCCTCCGACAGTGAAAATCCATGATATTTTCCATGTTTCATTAATTAAAAGATATGCGAAGGATTTTGATCATGTGATTGACTAGTATGTATTGCAGGTGGAGTCAGAAGGATAATTCCAACCGAAACCTCAGTTCATATTGCAATGAAAATAGCTCATGCTCTGAAACTGAGAAATTGAGCAAGTTAAAGTGCAATGGAAGCACTTTGGGCCCGAAGAAGCTACATGGGGGATGGCTGATCAGATGCAGGATATGTATCCTTCATTGTTTTCCGGTTGAGGGAAAGGAGTTTTTGTATCTGTATATGTTTTGGTTGTTGTTGTAATAGCACAATGAGCTAAGTTATAAAGCTCCAATAAGTGGTATGGATGTCATGTTGTCATGTTTTTCATGTGGGTTTTTCTTTTCATCAAGTCTTTCGTTGTAAATACTGCATCGAGCTAAGTTATAAAGTTCCATGGGAAATAATTTTTCATTTTCAGTGGTTTTTTGGTCATAGGTGTCATCAAATGCTGAGGACGGTGTTCCCCTAAGTGGGAGGAGTCTGTAACATCCATGGGTTAAAATTTCATGTAATAAAGGTAATAAAAGAAAAACAAGACCAAAGTCATGGGACACGTATTCCAAGATGAATGTTGGGCAAAACATCCTAGTGGTTGTTCATTAGGTTTATTATGGATAAGGGAAATTGACAAAGGCATTAGAGAAGGAAAAGAGGCATTAATTGGAATTGTATTTATGAAAATAAAGGAAACTAGGAGAAAATGGAGATGAAGGTTTATAGGATTTCATGTGAGGAAAATTGAAGGAAAAATAGAGGAAATTGAAGAAAGTAGTGGCCTCAATAATAAAAAGGCCTATGAGTATCAGTTCACATCTTTTGTCGGTTGAGATTTTGCTCGTTAAGCTTTTATTATTTCATTTTTGGAGCTCTCTCTCTATTCTCTCATA
Source organism: Pinus taeda (assembly GCA_000404065.3). Taxonomy (NCBI): domain Eukaryota; kingdom Viridiplantae; phylum Streptophyta; class Pinopsida; order Pinales; family Pinaceae; genus Pinus; species Pinus taeda. The sequence continues at coordinate 40,504 of APFE031274624.1, read as the reverse complement.
CTATTGCACACTTGGAGGATTCTTAGAGCACTATAACATTGGAGAAAGGAAGGAACAGGAAGGACAAGCAAGGAAAAGTTGGGTCAAGCATACTCAACAGGAATACTTGTAGGTAATAGGTTGCATGTGTGATTTCCTAGCTAGTTTGTGAATGCATGGTACATGTATTTGTATATTTGGTTCTCTTGTTGTCATTTGAATGGGTTTTTCCGGGTGTGATAGTGGTTTCAACCTTTCCTTGCCACTTTTGAATAGCCATGGCATGATGGGGTTCTTTTATTTGGTTGAGACTTGGATTTTTGAATGGTTTTGGAACCGAGTGAGGTGATATTAAGAAAAATACCACAAGGCCTAGGACTCCCCTTATCAGTCTTGGCGGGATTGTGGTAAATCCTGAGGGTGGAGACAGGTGAATTCCTCAAGGTATTGGTAAAGAAATTCTGAGGCATCCAAACTTGTTTTAGACCTAGTGGTCTCTTCACTGGTTTTGGCGCAATTGCAGTAAATCCTGAGGGTGGAGGTGGTTTAATATTTGGGAAGCCCTAGTTGTTTTTGTCTTGAGTCCCACATTCATGCTTGGAATATGGCATGGGGGTGATTGGCTAAAAGAAAGATTTGGTTCAGCTCAATCTATGGTCAAGTGGTACATGGAAGTCCCTGATTTAGTTGGACTTTGGATATGCTAAGAATAACTATTTTCCTCTTGTGTTTCATGAGTACTTTTACTTGTTATTATGTGGATTCCATGGTTTTTCTTATCATGGTTATTATTTTGGTTATACATTGCTTATAAGCGATGTTTCATAACAGGTTCTAGCTATGACTCTTGATATGTTTGATTAGTTGATGAACGGTTATTGAATGCATGAGCTAAAAAATGTTATTGCAACTATTATGAGAGGGCATTAGACCTTCTTGATGATTCTTATATATTTATCAGACCCCTATGTTCAGATTTGCATTCATGAATTATAGATTACATGTTCCCAATATGCTTGATGAAATGATGGTAATGGTTAGGCTTGGTTATGTCAAGTTTTTATCAATTTTTTGTATGAATGGTTTTGTCTTGATGTTATTGATCAATTTGGAAAGTCTCACTAAGTTCTGAGTAGTGGTGTGGAGACTGAATTGGAATTTAGGCTCATAATCTGGGATTGCACCCTCTGAATTGAAGATTTTAGATCACAACCATTACCTAGTAGGCTTATGCATGTGGTTGGAGGCCGTCAACCACATGGAGGCCTTTTCATGCATGCAGTTGGGAGCCCAGGTCACTAAAAAAGAATTCCAACCCAGGGTTTAGGCACTAAGAGTGGTTGTTTGGCTCCTAAGGAAGGTCAGTAAGGTTTCAGTTTGTTGATTTTGTTTCCTTAATTGTACTTAGGAGTTTGAGTCATGTCATAGTATCCCTCAACTAATGTTTACCCTAGAAGGCCAGTGAAAGTGGGTAATTGTGAGAGGAGTGTGTTACATTTTTAGTGCCCAACCCACATGTTGTGCCTCATACAACAACCCTCCTCAATTCATCTCCATGCCATAGTCCTCGAGGCAATTGAGGGACAAACTTATTCAAGTGTGTTCATAGTTCACCTTAGCATCACTTGTAATTTATAATAATCATTCCAACGACTTGAAACATGAACCAAAAATTATGTGTTTCACTAAGACTTCTTCGTAATTCTAACATTCCAAACACACCCTCCAACTTTTTGTTTCTTTCAAGTTACCCTTAGGAAAGGTCTTAACTTAAGATATCTTACATTTTTTTATGATTTTATCCTTTGTGTAGTGTAGCACTAATCCCTCACCTATTTTTATAGTGCTCTACAAATCCTCAATGCAGTGCTACAACCTCAAGATATGCATCTTCTTGTTAGTTTTCCTCAAAATGTTACCTCTCCAAGCCTATGTAGCACAACACTTAGCACTAAATTTGTGCTATAACAATCCTTTTACATTTTCTTATATCTTGTAGTACTCTCTTTAACATCTTCTTAATCTTGTAAGTCCAAATTTACTGAAATTTTGGTGTTTTTCTTCAATTTTTGTCCCCTTCCAGCCCTTGTAGCACATCATTGTCCCTTTGTCCAATTCCATAGCTCTCCCTTTAGCCTTAATGTTGTGTTATGTCTCTCCAAATCATATTCACAATTCTATAGGGCTTTCTTGGCCTTCTTCACAATGTTATAGGGTCAAAATTCACTCAAAAAATTATTTTTATGACCTCCTCCTTCATTGTAGCGCAACACTAACCCCTAAGCCAGTGTTATAGCACTGCAATAAGCATCATATAGCACTAAAATATTCCCTTAAGCTTCAAGACTAAGTCAGTTTCATTTCCTCGGGATTTTCTCTCACTTAAGGTGCCTTTTCAATCCAAGCCTTTCTTGTGGAAAAAATGACCTAATTAAAGGTGAAATTCAAGGTAAAAGGGATGAATGATTTAGGCAATTAAAACACATAAGAACCATTTTATCATGGCCTAAATAGGTCTAAGATAATATGTACCATGGATGCCCATGGTTTTCCTCACCATAAATATAACACCCCTTGTGTTAGCCCCTGATTTTGTAATGATAAATGATGAATGTAATTATAAATGAATTTTATATTTGATTGGCCTAAAGAGTGGGACAAACAAATCCACAATCTAAGGGAGAGTTGTGAGTGGTTTTGGATGGCATAGCTGAATGTCCACCACCAAATAATTGGAAAATACCTAACAAGGTTAAGGAGATGCCCCACATTCTTCCCTATTTCCATGATGTGAAGGGGAGGGGATTAAGTGAACAGTCCCATGGAGGCACCACAAAGAGCCTAGAGGAAAAGAAAGAATGGCAATCTAAACTGAGGACTCGAAAAACAAAATTCTAGACACATGAAATAAGAGAATTATCGAGAAAATAAAAGGTTAAGTGCAGGAGAAAGGAGTTACAAGCCTGAGAAAGTATCCTCGCATTGATAAACCACTAATTGCTTGTCGAGAGGTTGATAAACCACTTAGTTCTCTCCAATTAAGCTAATAAACCACTCAAGTGCTTTTTGTAAGGCTAATAATCCACTATGTGCTTGCCAAGAAAGTTGATAAACCACTTAGTTATTGCCAAGAAGATTGATAAACAATTAGGCAGGGCAGAAATCCACTGGGGTGCTTGTTGAAAAGGATTGATAAACCACTAAGTGCTTGATAAGGAGGTTAATAAAACACTGAGTGATTTCTAAGTAAGTTGATCAACCACATAGATAATGAACCATAGGTTCCTGCAGTGCTCGCCTTGAAGACACAACTGATAAACCACCTATAAAGTAAACCCATACTCCTAGAAAACTAAGCATTACCCCAGCTAAACCTATTAGGAATCTCTGACAAAGAAATCCCTTGGATATTGGATTTGGCTCAAGGGTGGACAACTGCAATAAATATTGTGGTGGTGGAGAGTTGAAGTACCACCCTGAGTTTCTAGCCATATTTATCTATTCAGATAAGTGTCACGACTTGTGTATATTTGAAAGTGAATGATTAACATGACTAGTATGTTATTGGTTAATGTAAGAGTTTGTATTATTCCTTAATGGTCAATGAAAATTGTTACTTGTCCTGGTGGACAATCTGCCTTATATTTTTTTTGGCTAAGTTGGAAAATACAACATTATGTGGATGATATGAGTGTTTCTTGATTATACATGCAACTTTGACATGTTTCATGAAGTCATGCAACTAATTTCTGATACCAATGTTCTAATTTTTGGCATGCTCATGAAATGAAGGGTTCATTGTCTTGCTTAATATTGTAATGTTCATTTTTTATGAAGAGGATGGATTATGCACTACATGTTGCATAAGGATATTTCTAGATCTATGGATCTCTAAGTTTAAAATAATGTGAATGGTTTATGCCCTTAGATCTATAGGGTTAGCAGCTTTGTGGGTTTCTAGTGAAAATTGTCCTCAGAGCCAATCCTTTCTTTCTTTACTCAAAATATGACAAGACATAAGCCATGAGAATTTTGATCTTGCTTTGGTTTAAGGACATTTGCTAACTCATTATAGTCATGAAAACTCCTATGAAGGATTCAGAAATTTAATAAAATTTAAGCCCTGAATCTCTAGGAAATTTGGCGTCTGAAGGAATTGTTGACGAAGAATGGAGGTTTTCTTGTAGTCATAGTTCATCACATTAATCACATGGTATAGTGGTTAATGATTGTAATCAGCGCTAAACTACACCACACCTCCCTTGCCAAGCAGCTTGCGCGGATTTATTTGGGAATGGGCATCATTGACAAAGGATGAAGAAAGAATATTCCCCCATAAATTAACATGAAAGACCATGTCACACTGTGCTAGGATTGGCATGAGGCCTTTCTATATTGTGTCATTATGGTATGATAGGAATAGTTTTATCTCAGGGGAAAAAGATATGAAATGGATTTTAACGGAGAAGATGTGCCTTGGACACTAAATTTAATATAACGAGAAAAATTGAATTTGCACAAAGGACTTGGCCTAGTGGGACCCACAACCCAAGCTAATGTGGTAGAGTCGACGATGGTCTAGAAAGGTTATGTGGATGGGTAACATGGAGAGTGATTTGATGTGGTGCCTCTGTGGAAGTGACACATTGCAATTGAAATGGTACTTTTGGATGTTGAATTTGAAAAATCCACTTGACATGTGGTAGTGGTCAAGTTGTGCCACGTGGATCGGGAGTGATATGGGGTGCCAACGTGGAATCTATGTGGCCAAGGGAAATTTCATTGTGGAGCATGTCTCCTCGATAGTGATTTGTTGTTTTTATGTAATGTTGTCATAGTCAATGATGGTGTAGGATGGGAATATGCCCATCACTTGACACATAATTTTTTGTTATGCCACAAAGGGTCGATAGTGGAGGGCCATGCAAGCATGGGAACAACAGATCATACTAACAGAGAGTGAAAAACATGATATCCCTCCAGATTTTAATGTGAAATTAATTGTTTTGTCACAGAGGTATGGAACGATGGCGCAATGGCATAATGATGTGGTGGAAAGCACATTAGATTTTGAGCATGTGGTAGAGACATGTATTCCATTCGGGATCGCCATGTGCCCATGGTTGCTAATGTGGCAAGGCTTAATGAGAAAAACCTTAAATGAGCATAACTTTCAATCTAGGGTGTTAAGGTCCTATAATTATAGGAAATCTGATTATTCAGATATCATTTGTTTCTCTCATGATGAAGCTTTTGGCTTGCTGACTCGCCCCGCTTCCTCTTTATTTTGCATCATCCTTTACTCAACTTCCTGCTTTATCACCCACTTTCTTTGTTAATTCATCTGAATATTACCCCAACATAAGCTGAATACCTGATTACAAATCATTAAGATAGGTTTTTGTGACAAGAAAGGTTATATATTGCAGAGCTTCTGGTTTTAAAGCCTTGGATTTTATTGAAATTTGCATAAAAAATAAGCCTGAAAGCTTAGCTCCCTCTCCATCTCCATGCGACCTGCATTCACAATACCTAAGCCTAGCACACCTAACACCAAGCACAAGTGGGTAGCCTTGGGCTTATTTTGTCGAAACATTATGTAACTATGGGCTTATATAAACCATCATAAATAATGTTCCCTTGTGAATGTGGGATAAATCCCATAAAGTAAATATATATATATATATATATATATATATATAATTATTAAATATATATATATATATATATATATATATAGCATTAGTAATACTATTAAGTCTAATAACATTAATAATAAAAATCACAGCTGGTTTGGGGATAATATCTCTAAGAGAGTGATGGAGTCTTGAAGGCGACACAAGGAATGGGGCTAGGGTTTCATCTGACCTCCACCGACTGTGTCTCCCCTGTGACCGACTAGCCTCCTGAGGTTTTCCCAACAGTCTCCCTAGGCCTCGCGTACGCTGACTCGTCTAAATCCCCTGTTCCGTCTACCATTTTCTCCTTTCACGTATTTTATTTTTATTGTCACGGGTTTACCTTAACCTTCATCAGGTATCTACAGCAACACTCGATCTAGGCTTTTTGAAGGCAATTGGCGTGAATTTTTTGAGGCGGTTATGGAGGACATTCTTGACTACACATAGGACCCCCTTGCGGGCACCTCTATCTGGACCTCTCCGAGGGTTATTCCGACGAGCAATTTTCAATTTGGCTACGAACTCTCAAACACTGTGGCCATGCTCCTGTCGATCTCAAGGCCCTTGTGCTCGGTTGCAACCTTCTCTAAGACCTCCCCATCCATCCCCGATCTCATAGGCCAGTCACTATCTCCCTCCACCCTAAATTTCGTTTATCAATCATTGGACCCAACTCAGGGTCTACCTTTTGAAGGTCCTCCCTCCTCCATTGGCTCCTGCCTTCCCTCTACAGCATCCTCCAGAGATCTCGCTGCCTCCGACCCGGACCCATCCGCCCCGGACTCCTTGACACCCCCCTCTAGGAATATCACTGAATTACCCCCCATCACTGGGGTTTTCACCTCAAACCCTCCCCTAGGTGTCCCTGCACCTGAGTCAAACCCTAACCGAGTCCCTCTATCAAATCCCCCATCAGAGGAAGCCCCCGTAAGCATAAGAAGTAGTGGATTCTCAAGCCTAAGGATTTAGATGTCTTCCTAAGGCTTGGAGAGGACTTCAAGTGGAGTGAGGCCATGGATATAGCTAAAAGGATTCTTTTTGGGAGATTCATGGGCCGCCACTACAGCGCAGCCAGATTAAAACAATGGGTAACAGAGGTATGGAGCAAACATTTGGCAGAACCCCTGGTGGTGCAAACCTTTGTAAAGGGCTGGTTTTCACTTCACTTTTCTACGGAAGAGCATACGAACCGGGTCCTCTCAGTGGTATGGCACATTGAGCAAGCCCCAGTTCTTTTGCGGTGCTGGAATCCCCTTTTTGACCCAGAAAGAGAACAATTAGGGGCCAGGCCAATCTGGGTCAAATTGCTTGGCCTGCCCCTCCAATTCTGGTCTAAAGATATATTCAGATGCATTGGGAATGCGCTTGACACTTATTTGGAATATGACAAGTCTTATCTCCTAACAGGGTGTTAGGTTCCTATACCAATAGGTTTCATTTTTCATGATTGACTGAAGAAGTTCCAAATATGTTCATCCTTTCCATGCTGAAAAGGTTCCATATTTTGTAGAATTTCACTATGTACAGGTGGTTGACTCTTGCCACAGTTGATGAATAGCCAGACAGTTAAATCCTGGCTAGATAATTTTTGAATTTACTTGTCTTAGAATAGAGAATAAAGGTCTATACAAACAGTTCAAGCTTGGCAGACAAGTAGTTAGGTAGAGAAGCAAAGGGTCGCAACAGCTTAATCTGAGCCCTTGGAAGAGATAAGGGTAGAACTTAGATAGGAGGGCAGCTAAAAGAAAAGAAGAGAATCAGGGTTTCCTAGTTCAAATGCACCCAATGAAAATGAAGAAAAAATGTTAGGTGTACTAGGCTGGGTAGGCAGTTTTGATGTTGCAGAAGCAAGTTTAGGAGCAATTTGGTCCTTTGAAACAGGTTTCATCTCATAAATATCATAAGGTGCTATGGCAAGGTGGTTACAAGACAAATGGAGCATGACTAATTTTCCTCCTCATCTTCCCAAGAACACTTACTAACATCCCCCCAAGGACAATGAGATCTGCTCACTGCCCTTAGTCCACCTCATTTCATGAAAAAGACTAAGTGAAACTTTGTCTTCACCTAGGCAAAACAAGCCACATTTCTTGTGTAAAAATACTTCATTTCCATTCTACTAAGTTTTCCAAATCCATAACTTGGAGACCTTTCATTCACCTAAACCTAGGTTTCACCTTTTATTTACTGTTTTGGTCTGTAAAATACTCCTCATATTGACCTATTAACACTATTATATAGCTCCTATGTAAATATTTCCCCTCCCATACTATGTAAAAATCCCTAAACATCTAAATACCCTGACCTTTGGCTAACTATAAGCTATAGTCTAATTTTTGTCGGGAGTTATTGGTCCATCCGGGACCAATAACAACCCTCCACGCGCTCCATCGAGACTTGTTTAGCTTTTGGCTAAATAAATAGCCAAACCCGCATATCATACCCCCAAACCCCATTTAACCAAAGTTTAAATACACCCTGTAAAACATTACAAATGTGAAATATTACAGCGGGTCCCCCAGTTATAAGCCTCTGCCATCTCCATCACCCATTGATCGTCCGATCATCGCGCACAGATCCAACGGCTATCGGTGATATCAAAAGCCCTTAAGTGCCGAACGATAGCGTCCGGGGGATGGGCGGTATTTCCACCGTACAGAGGACACGTGTCAAGCGCCCGGCGTGATCGGAGCCCCCTCGTCCAATACCACTTCCCTCCAAAGGCAGTGCGGGGAATATCGCTTAACGCCCCACTGCCTCCCCGCTGTTGTCATGCCTACGTCATCTGCTGACATCACCCTCGTTGCCGCCCGTCTGTCCGCCATGTCACATCCTTGTCATCTACCCACGTCAGTGCCATGTCACCTGCTTATGTCACCACCTCACCTCCATGTCACCCGCCACATCACCTGACACGTCAGCTTTCGTACCTCGCCACATGACAAAATTACGTCATGCTGATGTCATCCGACAAAAGCTCACCAAAACCCACCAAAGTCAATTTTTTTGTTAAAAATAGGTGAGAATGCCATTTTCACTTATTTGTGTTTGTCTCCTTTGTGTGTCTATGCATGCCGATTTACATCTGAAACAACATTTTAACTACACAGACCGCCAACCAGCAATTTTACTCCATAGCTCGGCCCCTCGGCTCGTCTCGCCACCTGCAAATCGACCATTTCACCGGTAAAACAGATATTTACATGAATTTTCTCTCGAAACCTGTTTTTCTTTAGTTTTCTCTGTAAAATTGCCCGCATAACCCAAAATTTGAAGAAAAACACTGTGTTGTTTTCAAAAATACACACCATAACCACTGTTTTGCCAAATTTTTACCACAAATCTGCACACTGAGCTAAATTCGAGCTCGTTCCGGCCTGTAAATTCTCTAAGAAACCCTGAGAACTGCCTTTTTACCTACTGTTGTTTCCCGTTTTGCCAAAGAATCCCACAAATTCTGTCTCTCCATCTAATTTCCGTCCAGTGAGCTAAATTCAAACCAACAAACCAATTTCACGGTGAAATTCCTGGAGAAAATCCACAGAGCTATTTTTTTTTGCCTGTTTTACTTACACAGACCCAAAAATTCCAATTTTAAAAGCAACGGAATTGAGCTATGGAAGCTCCAGTAGCCCTAAATGTTACTCCTCTCAATGCACCCCACAAGGAATTGGAACATCTACCCTTAGCTGATAGAGATTATCAAATCCAAGACTTAGTTGGCTACCAAAACCATATGCAAGCATTCTGTGAGCTCAGAAACAGTTACCTAAGCCAAAATGATTTTTATGGCATATGGGAATCAAATCTACCCATGTACTACCTCCCCTCTATCAATATTTTCCCTGAAATAATTCACCTCTGCTGTGAGAACTATTAGCCAACTCAAAGTGCAGTCAAAACTCCATCTGGAACTACCCTCTTTCATATAACTCCTCACTCCATAAATCAAATGCTAAACTTCAAACCAACTCAGCTTTTGTTTCCTCTTACTATGAAATTCTTGCTTGATGAAGGTCCCAAACTCTCCAGCTGCCCAAGTATTTATCAGAGCAGATCACCAGCCTAAAGAGCCACCTCCTTTTCACTATGCATCTTTCAATGAAGTGGGTAGATTACTTTTTGATATGATATCTTATGTTCTGGGGTTCAAGACAAGTGAACATATTGATGAAACTATATTGGTCTTACTATCCATATTTACCCCAGGGCAGCCCCTTGCTGTCAAATATAACTATGCCAAATTGATTGCCAAAAAGATACATGACCAATTCTTGAATCTAGATAGGGAGGGAGTCTTTAAGTATTCATCCTACATCTATCATCTGTTCTTATATTATCAGCCAGATAGTTTCCAATTCCCCATCAGAAAATTGGACCCTAAAGGAGAAAAGAGGTATGTGATTTTTTGGACCTCAATCTTTCATGAAGTCCACAACTCTCCCTACTCTTACTGTGAGTTTATTGACATGTTTGTATACCCAGTCGCTTCTCTCCTGATGAGAACTCCTCCTCCTAGACTGTCATATGATATGCAAAAGATATTACAGCTCTCCAAAAACTACAAAATAAGTAACTGGTACTTTTACCAGAATCACACTGTTATCAGGATATATGGCTGTGAGTTGTGCCCCTACAGGCTGCCAAGATATGTGCCAATGAGACTTTTTGCCTTGGAATATTTCAGGCAATTTATGAATTCAGATTTGACTCATTTCCATAGCACAAAGAAAAAGTCTCAGTTGAAATTGAGAGACTAGTTAGGCCCCTATGTCTTGAACAAAAAACAAGGATGGAAGGATGTTGATGAAATATTGGGTCAAAAACTCAGACTAAAGAGAAGCTTTTGGTGGGTACCCTATGACCCAAACGGCTTTATCAATGCAAGAAGGATAAAATATAGGCTAGCAGCCTATGAACATTGTAGCATCCCTAAAATAGAACAATTTTCCAACCAAGATGAATGGGTAGAGGGCACACTAATTGAACAGCTCACTAAGGAAGAGAAAATGGAACAAACTATGAAAAATCTGGAAAAAACTCTTGACTTAGATTCTTTTGGGCAGGTGTCATTCAAAGTACCATAGCAAACCGGAGAAGGCACATCAACTTCTGCAACTTCACAACAAGCTGCCCAAGAAAGGACTACACCAACAGCAGGGACAACAAAGGGCAAGGAGGTAGTAGTTACAGAGCAAGAAACAATGACAGACCATCCAACTACCTCAAAAGAACACAGTCAATGGCAAGCCCCTTCACTGCAGACAGAGGCACCAGAAGTACCAGCACTACAGACTCCTCTTAATGAGGAAAGAAGTAAGAAAAGAGACAGAGAAGAGACCACACCTGCAAGTGGATCAACAGAACAGCCACAGGCCAAAAAGCAAAGGGTAGATCCTCTACCTGAAGAGGAAATTGTTGAAGAAATCACAAAAAGCACAAGAGGGGAGAGGGAAACCAGCCAACAGACATCCACTAGCTCTCACAGGCAAGAAATGGAGAGGGAGGATGGTATGGAAGTTTCCTCCTCAAGGTTGCAAAGTAAGAAATGATCTGATATTAAACAAACATTCATGGAGATTAAGGCCCAAAATGAGTCATTAAGAATTCATCTTTATGATCAATTTCTCAAAATGACACCCTCCAAACAGCAAAGACTAATGGCAGCATATGACATTAAGGAGGAGAAAATGATCTTAACTCATTTTAAGCCTAAGGTTTAGCAACCACAGTCTGCAGTTGACTACATAAGAACCAATCTAGAGGTCCTTGCCAAAGATATACACCCAATGGACCATATAGAATTGCACAAACAAACTGGTGAAATGGTCTATGCTACATTGGCAGACAAGACAATGCTAGCCCACCAATTGAAGGAGTCATTAAGTAATACATCTACCCAATTGGATTTGGAAAAGATATCTTCCTTAGCCAAAGAAAACAGAATAAAGACCCTAGAACAAATAATTATTGAGCTGGGATATGATCCCAAGGATGCCAAGGGCATCAAAGCACTGATAAAGAAAAAGGAAGAAGACATTGTTGCACTTAGGAAGCAATTGAAGCTACCTGTCACCATGCATCCACAAACTACAGAACTTGCACAAGAAAAAACAGAAGAAGACGTAATGGATTTGTTGATGAGGATGAATCAAAGGCTAACTCAAACAGAGCAAGAGTTGGAGAAAGCATTGCAAGCCAAGCAAGGAGAGTCAACCTCCTAGCCACCTGAAACAGCTCCAACAGTTACCACTGCTCCCCCCACAGTCGCAGCAGCAATTCCTCCCACTGTCCCAACATCAACAACAAGTACATCAGCCACAGATGCTTCAACAGCAGCAGCAACAACAGGGCCAGATACCAGCATGAGGATGGAAGAAATGATGAAAGCAGTAAAAGAGCTAGAAGTCCAAATGTCAAAGCTTAAAGAGGCAAAAGAAAAACTGGCCAAGCTAGAGATAAGCTATGACAAATATAAGATAACAGTGGCAGAGAAAACCAAAGAGGTAAAGGCCTTGGAAAATAAGGTGAAATCCTTGGAGAAAGATCTTACTCTCCACAAAACTCTAGTGGAAATCAAAACAATTTTGTGGACCAAAATTGGCCAATCTATCACTGATCAATGGCAATCAATAGAGACAATTGCTGAGCAAATTGAATTGATAGAAAAGGCCCAAGTAGAGATTCAAAAGGCCAAAGCATCATTGGGAAACATACCTGGACAGGCCAATAGACTAATTCATTTTTTGAATACTCACACCAGGGAACAATTAGCAGCTCTAGAGATCAGGGACAGACAGGCACCATTTTGATAATAAAAAAGGTGTTGACCATGAGGAATTTTGTACAGACTCTGGAAAGAAAGTGCCAAGAAATGCAAACAGAAATAAATGCCTTTACACAGAAGTTTACAGTATTACAACAAAAGGGCCTACCCAATTTGTTAATCAGCAATCAAAGACTGTTGACACATGAACAATATGCTCACAAAGTGAATACATATGTTGTCAATCAGATCACAGCATCATCAAGCACTTCAGAAGAAAAAGGACCTCCCTCTGGACAAAGCTTATATGACAAATTGGAGAATCTGTTCTATATTGAGCATGAAATAACACATCTTTTTGAAATCCAGCCCAATTTCTACAGGTATACTGAAGCTGATGAAACATTGATAAAACTACAAAGACACCAATTGCCTACAGATCAATGGTGGCAGAGCATGTTGGAGGTTTTACCAAGGTAGTTCTAATTTTCCTTTATCATCCGCACTTTAAATCAAATGTCAAAACACGTGGCACACATAATAAAGATGAAAACAATAGAGGAAGGGAGTCAAGTTGGGACTGTAGCTCATTAAAACAGGATCACGCACAAATGAAAGAGCCGAGGCAGCAACTCAACAACGCCAATTAAAGAAAGACCATTAGTCGACTCGCTATGTGTAAAATTCAAAGATATCTAGTCACTTAAAGCAGCCAGCGCAGCAGCAATAACTTCTGCATTTATTTTCTCGGTTTCCAACCGCATTTATTTCCTTTGTAAAAGTAGATGGATGAAGTTATTGCAGGATATTTTCTCCATGAGATATTTTGAAACTCTTTTGTATAAATACACCCCCCCCCCCGTAAGATGTATTCAGGGTTGGTGATATCTCTTTTGGAACTGCGTTGTAACTCTAAGAACTCTTCTGAACAAAAGGCAGTTGGAATGCGTTGTTGATGAACTGAAGTCTTTGGATGTGGGATTAATGACAGTGGACTATGTTGCAGAATTCTTGAATTACTTCATGGATCAATAAGTCCTTTTAAACTCATGTTTTTCAGTTTTTGTGTTTTATATATCATCTGTGTTCATAATCTTAACAGCATGGGAAAATAATAACCCAAAACTTACTTCACTGTACTCTGTGTTCAATCTTCACTGTTTTTTATGTTTTCTTCAAAAACTAGCATAAACAGGAATTCTTTATTGCTCATGTTTCCCTAGTTCTTACACTTTGAGTATACTCAGGGAATTCTTAATTGCTCCCTGAAATATTCATTCACTTTCTCTCTGTCAGCATGGTGAAATATTCTTAATTGCCTTTTACCCCCTGACCTCCATGTCCATCTGATTTCAGTTATAAATTGCTTCATGATCTAATTATCTTTCTCTATAGTACCTCCTCTGTCAGAGGAAACCATATCCAGCAGTGTACACTCTCAGACTCCATAGCCCAATGGATTGAACTTCTCAGACTTTCACCCATGTCTTATTGAAAATCATCATCCAACAAATTTAAAACAAAACTTTGTACATCATAACTAGCCTAAAATACCCCAAACAAAGCTAAATTATAAAGAGAGAGCCCTTTCTGGATGTAGTTTGGCTAGAAACTGCATCTAAAAGATTGGTTAGTGGTTACCTCGGTCATATTCCCTTTTCTCACAATTTTTGGGGAACAACCTGAGTGATAACACAAGGAAGATGGTGTATGCTTGAATATTGGTCCATATTGACATCAGTGGTGAACTACAGGAATATATTACAATTCAGTGGAGGAATATCTCCTACAGGTTTGAACCTGGACTATGAAGGGGTGCCATTTAGATGCAGAAGATGTCATAAGGTTTGGCACCTTTACAAGGACTGCCCTCTTAACAAGACCTCCAAGTACACGGGCGAAGGGCAAGTGGGAAAGACAATTCCCTCTAAGATAGTCCAAGATCGGGAGCAGCGGAAACCTTACCCAGTTGCAGGGAAGCAAAGGGATCCTCCACCGATGGACATCTCACTTGTGCAGGGGTCCCCGAAGAAACGTGGCAGACCTCCACTACGGCCTCCCTGCCCTCCTCTCACCAAGGCAAGAGTGGCTGCTAGGGCGACAGTTTCTTCGGGTAAGCAGCTTTCTCCCTCCCTTTCTCCCTCTTGCATTCACGCTTATGATGTTATGCTAAATTATCCTATTTATTTTTCATTAAAAATTTATGATCCCTCTCCCCCTCTAAATGCAGTCCCTCCCCCCCAGGGTGGATTCCCCCCCCCCCCCCCCCCCCCCCCCACCTTTCCGCCTCCACTGAGGCCTCCCCTATTCCCCCTCCCGCACCCCCTGAATTTGCCCTGGGGCTTGTGACAGACTTCCCTCCCCCTCGCTACCAGACCAGGTCAAGGGCCAAGCCAAAACCACTACATCTGGATCAGTCGAGTTTGGATCCCTCTCCATCCCCCATCCCCCCGAAGCTCCCTCATGGCCGACCCTCCTCCCTTTCAAAGGCACAATTTCGAGCCGGAGGCAAAATTGCGCAAGGAAAACAATCTACTGTTCATGGGGCACTTAGAGCTCTGAGTCCCCCGTTTATTCCCCCCTCATGAAGATAGCCTCTTTCAACTGTAGGGGGATGGCTAGGCCCGACAAGAAACTATCCCTTTGTATATTTTTTCAATCTGCCCCTATTGATATCATACTCCTCCAAGAAACTCTGGGACCCGCTGACTCCATCTCCCACCTTCTGGAGGCCATGTTTATATGATGGAGTTTCTTTGGGATAGATGCATCGTGAAGTTTAGGAGGCATTGTTTTGGGATTCAATGAACGATCTCTACACCTCATTAACTGTTGGGGAGGCCAAGGGCATTTGGGTGCTGATATTTTCTCTTTTGAGTTGGGATGGGAGTTACGTATCCTTAATGTATATGGTCCTTGCCATAATAGACCCGCCTTTTAGGACCAGTTCCTTGGCTATGTGCTTCTTTAGGAAGACCATCTCATTTTGGGTGGGGATCTTAATTTCTCCATAGGACTCTCGGAGTATTGGGGGTTTCATGCTCAACGAGACCCCTTGACAGCCTATTTTGAGAATCTGTTGGAGCTCCATAACCTTATAGACATCCCCTCGATAAAGCTAAGGCCCACTTGGAGGAACAACAGAGTTGGAGAGGAGAGCCTAGCCCGAATATTGGATCATTTTCTCATCAAGGAAGGGCTCCCAGTTATGGGGTTACTTCATAGGCAATGGGTAGGCTCGGGAGGGATATCTGATCACCTCCCTATATTCATGGAAATCAAAGGAGGTCCCCAAAAGCCAAAGGGGCCTTTCAAGTTCAACTCAACCTAGCTCAAAGACCCTTCCTATCATCAGATGATTAAAGACTTCTAGAAGGCCCACCCCCCCAATGAGAGTGGCAGCATAACATAGGGTTTTGTCCACAACATCAAGGAGCTGAAGAACCTGTCTAGAACCTGGGCTCACAACAAATGTTTAACTGATGACCAAACACTTCTAAAATATGAGAAGGATATAGTTGATCTATAAAATGACCTGGCACATGTCACTGACACTATTGATCCGAAAGCAAGGCTAACAAAGCTTTACTCCTCAAGAAGGAAAATTTTGATGGAGTGGGAAGAGGTCTGGAGGTTGAGGAGCCAAGCGATTTGGCTTTTGGAGGGAGATGACCACACAAAATTTTAGCACAAATTTACAAATGGGAGGAAAAACATCAACACCATTTGGCAACTCCGGGATGAAAATGGTTAGAGCGCCAATACCTTCCCTCAATTGGCCACCCTCGTAAACTCTCATTTTAAGCAGATTTACAAGGCTCCCCCTAAAGTAAATCTAGTTGAGGTCATGCAAGCAGCCCAGTTATTCCCCCGATATGTGGACCAAGAGGGCAGTATAGATCTGACTAGATAAATTACAATGGGGGAATTGGAAGCTATGATCAAAGGTTTCAAGAAGGATAAGGGTCGAGGACCGGATGGCTGGACAATTGAGTTCTTTTCGGCTTTCTTTGAAATTATGGGAGGGGATCTTCTGAAGGTCTTAGAACACTCTAGAATCTGTGGATCGCTCTCTGAATCCTTCACCTCCACATTTATCGCCCTTATCCCAAATGCTGATAACCCCTCCTCCTTTGACGAATATGGGCCCATCTCGTTGTGCAACTGTATTTATAAAATCCTTCCCAAGATCATAGCCAACAAGATGTGGCCCATATTATCCAATTTCATCATGCCAGAGCAATTTGCATTCCTTCAGGAGCAACAAATCCACGAAACAGCTAGGACCGCTCAGGAGGTGCTTCATTCGCTACATGCTAAGAAAATAAAAGGTATGATCCTGAAGGTAGATCTCTCAAAGGCCTTCGACAAAGAAAATTGGCTCTATCTTAGAATGCTCCTCAAGCATCTGGGTTTTTCTTTTGAGTTTATTAAGTGGATCATGTGTTGTATAACCAATATTCCTTTCAATGTTCTTATCAACGGAGTCGTCTCCCTTTTTTTCTACTCTAAGAGAGGACTCAGACAAGGCTCCCCATTATCCCTTCTTCTATTCCTCCTGATAATGCAAGGCCTCATCTGGAAGATAAAGGATGAGCACAGAAGGAATAGACTCAAGGGAATAAAAATTACAACAGACTGCACATTAACTCATCTGCGCTTTGTGGATGATGTGTTAATTTTCCTCAACGGCAGTGTCGGTGACCTAACCATCTGGAGGAACATCTTTGCTCTTTTCCAAAAAGCAACGAGCATGACTGTAAACTGCAACAAATCAACCCTCACTGCAAATGGATGCTCCCCCCATGAAATTCATTATGCTCTGCAGCGTTTCCACTATTCCCTGCATAGGCTGGAAGAGGGGCTCAAATACTTGGGGTACAGGTTGAAGCCACTTGGGTACAAAATTGTGGACTGGGTCTAGCTAATAGTCAAATTGGAAAAGAGATTAAACATCTGGTACCAAAAGTTCCTCTCAAGGGCAGGCAGACTTACGCTCATCAAGGTTGTCCTGGAGGCCACCCCGGTATATTGGATGTCACTGGCTTGGATACCTAGGGGTATCCTTAATAGAATACAGGACATTTGTTGCAGATTCCTCTGGAAAGGGAAACAGACAAGAAGAATCTTCGCATGGGTAAATTGGGAAGCTATATCTTTACCCAAGAAATGGGGTGGCTGGGGCATTAAGAAACTCGAAGATTTTTCCTCAGATCTGGTGGCTAAATTGGGATGGGGATTACTCACTTCAAACAGCTTATGGACCAGGGTGGCATATTCTAAATACATCGCCCCTAATCCTCTGATGGACTGGGTCTTCCATCCTCCTAATGCTCTCCCTGGGATATCCACTATATGGAAGGCAATACTGAAATCCCTCAACATCATCAGGGAGGGCCTCACATGGAAAATTCTGTCAGGTATGAGAGTAAGAATTGGACACAACCCTTGGATAGGATGTGGAAACCTTCACAAGCTCCCAGAGGGCCTCCTTTCCTTTCTCAGGGACAGAAATATTTCATATGTTGGTCAAATAGCATATATGGAGCACTCAACCCCTTTTCAGCAAGCTTGGAAGTCAGCCCGTGAACTATCCAACCCCCTTCAATGGTCCCACTTCTGGAAGGACTACATTGGGGCCCTATCTGAGGCTCAGATCAAGATTAGGGATGAAGAAGATGAACTAGTTTGGGCACTCTAGAAAGCAGGAAGATATGGCCAAAGGAGGGTTATATGGTACTTACTGAGGAGTGTTGACCATAGGAGATCGAACTGTGGTGGAAGTTTCTATGGAACCTCAAAGCCCCCCATAGGAGAAAACTTCTTATGTGGACCATCCTAAAGAACAAAATCCCCATGGGGGATAACCTGTTAAAATGAGCACATCATGGCCCTTCTAGTGTCACCTCTGTAAATGTAATAATGAATTTGTTTTTCACCTCTTTCTGGATTGCAACGCTGCCCGCGACCTTTGGCATTTAATACATGTATAAATCCCCTTCCTTATTAGATGGCAGGGAGCCTCGGTAACATAGGCATGGTCAATATGGTGGATTAGAGCCACCCCTCCAAAGCTTAGGAACCTACCCCTCCTCATCTATTAAGGCCTTTGGATAGCCAGGAACAATGTCATTTTCCAAAACTACCTACCAAATTAGCCTTCCATTGTTGCCCGTATCATCTCTGATTACTCCCTCATCCCTAATGACGAAGATATTCCCCGACCCAGAATTCTCTCTCCTGAAACCATAAACAGCTCCAAGCCTTGGGCCTACTTTGATGGTTCTGCCTAGGTGGAAGGATGCGGGGGAGGAGCCATTTTAAGCCTCTTTGTTTCCCATTCCTTTCACATTCAAATGGGGCTAGGGGGAGGTACAAACAATTTCGCTGAGTTGTCCACAGGAAAATTCCTCATCCAATTTTCCCTCCAATCTCAGTGCTGAGACCTTCAACTATTTGATGAATCCCAAATTGTGTGCGATTGGATCAATAAAAAGACCAGATGCTCATATTTATCTCTTTTTCACATTCTGGATGAGGCCCATCGTCTTATCATTGCTTTTGACTCTTTTACTTGTCATCACATTTACAGGGAGCGAAATGAGGATGCTGACAGCTTATCCAAAGAAGTTGCACAAAGGCCTCTCGGCTCTTGGCTGATTAATGAACATAGAGAAGGACAACACTTCCAATTTTACCATAAACCTTTCATGGACATAGATGATGCAGCAAGCTCTCTAGGAGCTTAGTTTTTTCTCTAGCTATGTTTCTTCACATTTTCCGTATGTAAATATTCGTATGAACTATTTATTTTTTGGCTACTTCAGGGACTCTTTTTTTTGGACAAACTGTAAAACTGACAACCTCTACGCCAGTTCCTTTATATTTTGAGAAATAGAAAAATGATTATCTAGAGTTGAATGCCTCCATACATGGAAGAATGGCAAATTTTTGGTCCTATTTTGAAACAGATCAGCATAGCCTTTAACAGCATATGCTTAAGCATATATAGCATGTAATTTTTATACCTTAATGAAAATTATGTTTTTTCCATGGGGAAAATATATATATAGAGAGAGAGAGATAGATATATATATATATGTAGAATCCATGTTTTTACCCCTTACTTCACAAAACCCTATTAATATAAAGTTTTGGACTTGATTTGAATTGGATCCTAAACACTCTCTAAGTTTTCATAAACTCTTTCAAGTTATGCCAAAAGATTCAAGTCTTAGAAAGATCAAGCTATCAGAAGGAATCATCATGATAGTTGCAATTTGTGATCAGCATGGAGCAACGAGGACCCTCGGTCGAGCGCACAGACCATCGGCCCATGGTAACGCGCACTGGTGCAAATTGGAAAAACCATAGGCTAATTCAAGAAACGGGGGTAATCGCATATCGCAGGGCATCCACCTCAGTGAAGGAAAGCCCCAAGCTCTCAGACCCGAAATGACTATGAAATGTGGAAAAGTAATTAATTCGGTTCCGTAAAGTGGGATTCCATAAAATCGGAAGGATATTGGAAAGCCTCGAGGCGGTAAGCAGTTTCAACCGAGTCCCACCCGATGCCACACATTGAGTGACACGTGTCCAGTGGAAGAGAGAGAAAACCGCTCACATCGGACGGGTAAACGTCACGCTACTTACCTGCCTGATATGAACAACGACCATAGGATTTGGGGGGCCCAGATCAACGGCAGAGGTGCATCCCGATAAATGACTGGATTTGACAAGGTTATAAAGAAAGATTACATGGGATTTGAAGTCCGACATGGATGATGATTTGGCGAAAGATTTGTGTTTCGCGGGCAGTCTTGGAGAAAATGGAAATAACAGTCATTCAAATGGATCCAAGGAACCTGACACACTCACTCGTTGTAGAATAGGTGGCCATCTCCCTGTGAAGCATTACACAATGATGATGATGTAGAACAGGGGAATTCAAACAGACAACGACAGAAGAACCAGAATGCCAGGAAGTAGAAATGAACTGACAGGAAGCAAACTGGCTTTAAAGCCATGAACTGATAGAAGCAGAGAACACACAAAGGAGATTTAGTTAGACGCAGAAGCTAAGAGCAGAGAACAAAGAGAAGAAGTCGAGCTTACCTGAAGGCAGCATTGAGCTAGACAGAGCCAGAGAGAGTCAGAGAGTCTGTGTACTCTGGAGAAAGCTTGAGAGGTTCAAGCGAGCTTCTCGACATAGGCTTTTCATGTATGATTCTCAGATTGGGCTCATACTACTGTGACCAGTAGAGGTCAAGTTTCAGTAAGGAGAGTCTGTGTACTCTAGTCCTACTGATTCCTATCTGTTGAGTGAGACTCAAATTGAGCTCACTATTGTAAAAATTCTACTTTGAAAACATAATAGAGAGGCAACCACTAAAGGCTGGACCAGGAGACGTAGCCCAGGAGCATTGGGTGAAATCCTTATTAAACTTGTTGTGTTTATATGTTTGTTTGTTATGTTTTCTCTAACTGCCTCATTTTCTATGTATTTCGCAATCTTATCGATTCATTGCATAAAGTAACTTAGGCACATCCATGCACATGAGTCTATAATACCTTTAATTCCTTGTCCTAGATAAATTCTAGATCAAGTGGTATCATAGCTATAGGTTATTAAGGCTAGACAAGCTTGTGCTGGATTTTGTTGTTGAATGCTAACTAGATCAAAGCTTAAATTAGGAGAAGAAGAATTGGTTGAAGCTAACCCACAAATCGGAAGAGTCTACCCTAGGAGGAAAATGTCAGAAGAAAACCCCTTGGAATTAGACTCCAAGTTCATGGATGGTTCCATGACCATAAAAGCCATGGTATAGGAAATGTATAGAGATTTTAAGGTAGAGAAGGAGATCCATCAAACTCCTAACAAGATAAAGGAGTAGAAGAATCTCTCCTCCATGACCACTCTAAAGACAAAGGGAAAGAAGAAAAACTTCCCACACCTCCCAGTAGCCCTGAAAACAAAAAACAAAAAACATCTTTGATTAAATTAGATGTTAAATTTGATTTGCTGATATATGATGGATACTTGAATGTAGAAAAGTTGGATAATTGGATTAGATGGATTGATTTTTATTGCAGAGTGTAGAGCATCGATTCAGACAAGAGTAAGATTCAGTTGGCCAGCCTACACCTTGGAGGCACTGCCTTGGTATGGTGGGAAGGCAGGACACAAGCTGACATGAAGAAGCATGGTAAAATTATTTTTGTCTGGAGTGAATTTGCTTCTGCAAATAAAAAGAAATTCTATCCACTAGCCTATATGAAGCAAGCCATGATGAGCTGGAAACTTTTCGCCAATTAAAAGGGCAAATTGTACAAGGCTACACTCAAGAATTTAGGAAAAGAGCTTTGATTCTAGAAATTTCTTTAGACTCACCTGAAACTTTGCTGAAGTATATAGGTGGTCTACACAGCTACTTAAGGCACACTATTCTCATGTTTAATCCCACTATCATAGATGAGGTATCTGTTCAGGCTACACATCTAGAGGCTAGAGGCAAGAATGTGAACCCAGAAGTTGGAGGATCATCAAAACCCACTGCAAGCAAAAGCAAGGAAAAGAGAAAATAGAAATGGAAAGAGAGAAAGACACTGTAAAAAAGACCAAGTCTTCTTGCACTCACTGTAAGAAGGATGGGCATGATGATGAACACTATTGGATCCTGCACCGGAGCTGAGACCCAAGAAGTTCGAGGGAAAAAAGAAGAAGGCTACTGCAACTATTCAAAAGGATTTTGGGTCAAACTCAGGAGATGAAACAACAATCGCAGCCACAGGTATAAAAGGTAAAAATTATGAAGCATCTACTAGTAATTCTACACATTCTACTGACAATGAAGAAAATGAGAGGAAAAGACATGAGCTTTTTCATATTCGAGTTATTTCCAAGCATCAAAAGATTGATACTTTGTTTGATAGTGGCTCACAAGTAAATTTAATTT
>APFE031274624.1:0-17940 GCA_000404065.3 Pinus taeda | reverse complement strand
AAGTTGGGATTACTAACCACACCTCACAAAAAGCCATATCCATTAGGTTGGTTATGTGATAAAGCACAACTATAAGTGACTAGACAATGTAAACTTAGGTTTTCTTTTGGGTCAGCATTTGTAGATGAGGTTGAGTTAGATACAGTTCCTTTGGATATATGTGGAATTGTTTTAGGAAGTCCTTACTTGTATGATAGGAAAGCTATTTTCTATAGAGCTAAGAACAAGTATCAACTTGTTAAAGATGGAATCAAATATATTGTAAGAGCTCATAAACTCAAGAATAATTATACTCTCATAAACTCAGGGCAAATGAAAATAATTGTAAATTCATGCAAACAATTTTTACTGATGGTTGTAAAGGAAAAGAAACCTGATAAAACCAATGTATTTGAGGGTTGTGATGCTAAACAAAAAGCTTATTTAGAAAAAGTTGTTTCAGAATATGATATACTATTTCAAGAACCTAAAGGTCTACCACCCAAAAAGGAAATAGTATATGATATTAATTTGCAGCAAGATGCTCCATTGCCTAACATCAGAATGTACAAGTTGTCCGCTTTAGAGAATGCAGAAATCAAGAAGCAGGTACAGGAGCTGCTCGAGAAGGGGTTCATCAGACCTAGCACATCACCATGTGGGTCTCCAATTGTCTTGGTGAGAAAGAAATATGGCTCATGGAGAATGTGCATTTATTACCGAGCACTGAATAAGATAATGATCAAAAATCGTTATCTTCTTCCTCGCATAGATGATCTATTAGATCAGTTAAAAGAAGTTGTTTATTTTTCCAAGTTGAACTTGCATAATGGCTATCATCAGGTCAGAGTTGCAGAGCAAGATGCATGGAAGACTTCTTTCAAAACAAAGAAGGGATTGTATGGGTGGTTGGTTATGCCTTTTGGCTTAAATAAAGCTCCTACCATTTTCATGAGAGTAATGAATGATGTGCTCCGACCTTTTCTTGATGATTTTGTCATTGTATATTTGGATGACATTCTTATATTTAGTAAAACATGGGAAGAACATTTAAAGCATGTCAAGCAAACTCTAGATGTTTTGAAAAGAGAAAATCTTTATGTTAAACTCTCAAAATGTGAATTTGGCAAAACATCTTTAAATTATTTGGGTCATATTGTAGGGGGTGGTGAATTGAAGATAGATCCCTCTAAGGCTGTAGTCATTGTAAACTGGCCTAAACCGAAATCTGCTATAGAAGTTAGAAGCTTCTTAGGAGTAGCACAATATTGGAGAAAGTTTATTTCTAACTTTTCCTTAATTGCAGCTCCCTTGCATGCTTTAACAGGATTGAACAAGGTGTTTCAGTGGGGAGGCAAACAGCAGAAAGCCTTCGACACCTTGAAAGAAAATATTAGTACAACACCAGTACTAGCACTGCCCGATCTTCAAAGACCATTTGAGATTGAAACGGATGCCAGTGACTATGCCATGGGAGCAGTGTTGATGCAACACAGTAAACCCATATGTTATCATTCTAAGACATTTAATTCTGCAGTAGTTAACTATCCCACATATGATAAAGAATTTTATGCATTAGTGCAGAGTGTGAAAAATGGGAAACATTATTTAATGGGCAAAGAGACAATTATACATACTGATCATCAACCACTTCAATATTTACACTCCCAAACTAAGTTGCAGCAATCAAGACACTATAGATGAATGGTTTTTCTACAACAATTTCATCTAGTCATCAGATACAAAAAGGGCATACACAATAAAGTTGCAGATATGTTGTCCATACCAATCATAAATGCATCTACTATACTTAAGAATAATTCAGTATTGCATGAAATCTACATTGAACAGTATGCTCAAGATATAGATTTTAAAGATGTATATGCAACTTTAAGTCATGGCAAACAAGTAAAAGAATTGGATTATCATGTTAAGGATAAACTCTTGTATCATTTTGGAAAGTTATGCATTCCACAAACTGAAAGAGTAAAGATAATTTAAGAAGCACACACTTCTCTAATATCACATCACTTTGGTGTAAGTAAAACGGTTGCACAACTTCAAAGATTTTGTTATTAGCCAAAAATGAATGAGACGGTTTCTAGATATGTAAGAGGGTGTACCATGTGTGCTAAAAGCAAGCCCAGAAATAGAAAACTAGGCTTGTACACTCCACTACCAGTTCCTTCTCATCCTTGGGAAAGTGTTTCCATGGACTTCGTTGGCGAACTACCTAAATCTAGGAAAGGTCATGACTATTTATATGTTGTTGTGGATAGGTTCAGCAAAATGTGTATTTTAATACCTTGTAACAAACAGATTACAGCTGGACAAACTACAAAGTTGTTCTTTCAACATGTATGGGTTCATTTTGGATTACCCACTTCCATTATATCTGATCGAGATACCCAATTTGTTGGGAAATTTTGGTCAAGTTTGTGGGAATTGATGGACACCGGAATGAAAAAGAGCATAGCCTTTCATCCACAAATAGATGGCCAAACAAAAGTGATCAACAGGACAGTGATCCAGTTGCTCAAAGGCTATTGCAGCAAGCATCCCAAGCTTTGGGATGAACATGTATGTTATGTGCAGCATGCTTACAACCGAGCTAAACATTCTTCTACACAGAGATCTTCTTTTGAGACCTGTTTTGGTTTCACACCAAGGTCTCCCTTGGAAAAGAGCCAAGCCAAGTACAAGGCAAGGCATGATAAGCATCGGATGGAGCATAGTTTCCAAGTTGGTGATCAAGTCTAGTTGTATATCAACAAAGACAGAATGCAAGGTGAAGGTAAGAATCTGAAGCCCATAAGGTATGGACCTTTCAAAATACTTGAGAAAATTGGTGAGAATGCTTTTTGCCTTGATTTACCAACTTACATGCACATCTACTCAGTTGTTAATGCAAACAGCTTGAGACTATTTCAACCTTCATTGATTGAAGATCCCGAAGAGCAACGTCAATTGCCTTCTATCGTTGATCTATTGCCTAAATATCTTAACGAATTGCAAGAAGATACAGTTATGGACTGGAAGGTGAGAACTACGCGCAGAGGGGATGTAGAGTACCTCAGGATTGGACTCAAAGGTTTGAAACCAAGCAGTGAAAAATGGATACAAATTGGGCAAGCGAGGAATCAATACCCTGACTTGATGGATGCTTAAAAACCAAATTTTGGTGGTCCAAATGATTTTTCAGTGGGAAGGTCGTGATTCGAATTGGATCCTAAACACTCTCTAAGTTTTCATAAACTCTTTCAAATTATTCCAAAAGATTCAAGTCTTAGAAAGATCAAGCTATCAGAAGGAATCTTCGTGACAGTTGCAATTTGTGATCAATGCAGAGCAACGAGGACCTTCAATCGAGTGCGCAGACCATTGGCCCATGGTAACACACACTGGCGCAAATTAGCAAAACCAGAGGCTAATTCAAGAAACAAGGGTAGTTTTTGATACGCGATTAGTAAGGTTTCCCCCTCAGTGAAGGAAAGCCCCGAGCACTTGGACCTGAAATGACTATGAAATGTGGAAAAGTAATTAATTCAGTTTCATAGAGTGAGATTCCACAAAAACGGTAGGATATTGGAAGGCCTTGAGGCTATAAGCAGTTTCAACCGAGTCCTGCCCGATGCCACACATTGAGTGACACGCGTCCAGTGGAAGAGAGAGAAAACTGCTCACATCGGATGGGTAAACATCATGCTACTTACCTGCCTGATATGAACGACGACCGTAGGATTTAGGGGGGCCAGATCAATGGTGGAGGCGCGACCCGATAAATGACCAGATTTGACAAGGTTATAAAGCAAGATTACACGGGATTTGAAGTCCGACGTGGATGATGAGTAGGCAAAAGATTCGTGTTTCAGGGCAATCTTGGAGCCAACGAAAATAACAACTGTTCAAATGGATCCAAGGAACCTAAGACACACCCGTTGCAGAATAGGTGGCCACCTCCCTGTGAAGCGTTACACAGTGATGATGACGCAGAACAGGGGAATTCAAATGAACAGCAACAGAAGAACCAGAACACCGGGAAGTGGAAACAAACTGATAGAAAGCAAATTGGCTTTAAAGCCATGAACTTACAGAAGCATAGAACACACAAAGGAGATTTAGTTAGATAGATGCAGAAGGTAAGAGCAGAGAACATAGAGAAGAAGCCGAGCTAACCTGAAGGCAGCATCGAGCCAGACAGAGCCAGAGAGATTAAGAGAGTCTGTGTACTCCAGAGAAAGCTTGAGAGGTTCAAGTGAGCTCCTCGACATAGGCTTGCCATGTATGAGTCTCAGATTGGGCTCATACTACTGTGACCAGTAAAGATCAAGTTTCAGTAAGGAGAGTCTGTGTACTCCAGTCTTATTGATTCGTATCTGTTGAGTGAGACTCAAAATTGAGCTCATTGTTGTAAAAACTCTGCTTTGAAAACATAATAGAGAGGCCACCACTAAAGGCTGGACTAGGAGAGGTAGCCCAAGAGCATTGGCTGAACTCCTTATTAAACTTGTTGTGTTTATATGTTTGCCTGTTATGTTTTCTCTAACTGCCTCATTGTCTATATATTTCACAATCTTATCGATCCATTGCATAAAGTAACATAGTTACATCCATGCACATGAGTCTGTAATACCTTTAATTCTTTGTCCTGGAAAAATTCCAGATTATGACTATATTAATTTCTCCCTGCAACTCTATACTACCTCTTCCCCGTGCAAAGTCAACCAATGGCCCACCCGCACTAAGAATTAAACCCCCTTCATTTTTATTTGCCTCAAGATTCGTAAGAATAAATGAATGGTTAAAATTCCATATGGGGCGCTCTGCTCATCCAACACTTAACACTCAAAAAGCACACGAGATTAGAAGTTTTCCTAGCCCACCTTTTTGCTATGTGGCAGACGCACCTTATATTGCGTCCTTTGAAAAAAATACCACCTAGCACTCAAAAGCAGTGCGATAAACCATTAACTATAGGCAATATGAGACTAAGGTTGTGGAATGAGATTCAAAGGTAAAATGGAAATTTTCACATGAAATTAATGTACAAGAGAGCAAAGATAGCATTCATGTAAATGCATTTCACGATAAAAGATTAAGGTGAAATCAATTTACAAGCATGGTGACATCAATTTACAGGTGTAAAATCATGTTGCAGGTGAAAGTAAAAGAGTAAAGTGAGAATACTCTTCCAACCATACAAATCAACACATGGTTTTGCAAAACCATCCAGGTATTCTACAAGGGTAAAAGGAATTTACATACAAATAAAATGAATTTACAAATGAATGAGTAATAGAAACAAAACTACACATGGTTTTGTGAATTCATGGAAAGAGAAAACAAAACCACATATTCAAAACAATACATGGTTTTGCAGAAATTTAATTATAAATTTCATTTAAAATATTTTGGAAATATTATTCATATATATATATTATATATATATATGAATAATATTTCCAAAATATTTTAAATGAAATTTATAATTAAATTTCCTACATAACTATATATATATATATATATAATATATATATATATATATATATATATATATATATATATTCCAAAATATTTTGTGAAACTAATGGATAATAAAACAACAGGGCAGTCATAGGATTGAGGGAAGTCTCAAATTATCAAGTCAGAGGATCAACAAGAAGTTGAGTGAATTACTAAGAAAAAAAGAGATACATTTGCATTTGCTAGTTCATCTGCCAACACAGCCACAAATTTGGGTCCACATCCTATCTGCTCCCACTTCTACAGCAATAGCATTTACACAGCACATTCCACCAGAACTATTAATCTGCAGTAGCTAGAGCTTTTAGTTCATCTATAGTCTAAAAATGTCATGTCTATTAGAGACAACATTTATTGTAAACACTTTGTAAATTTTGTATAAATACTTCTTCTTTTGAGGTATTAGGGTCGATTGTTTGAGATCAGAAATATTAGTGATCTTTTGGAGCATTGTAAGTTTTTTTTAATGCACTAGAGCATCAATACTAAGTATACCATTCATAGGATTCTTGTGGCTTAGATACTAGTGATGTTTTTCTTATGTTAAAGTGTTTCATTGTCATGTCTTCACTGTAATCATCTAAATACTAAGTATACCATTCATAGGATTCTTGTGGCTTAAATACTAGTGATGTTTTTCTTATGTTAAAGTGTTTCATTGTCATCTCTTCACTGTAATCATCTAAATTCCAATTAAAAAACAGAAAATGTGATGAATAGGATTTACTTTTGAGCACCTTATTCTAGCTGCTTTTGCAATCTATATGTTTTCTACTGAAGGACATACTAAAGAATTCTTGACTGGTCTTTGGTTCTGCCTGATTGACTGAATGCCACACTAAATAATTCTTAATTTCTCTTTAGTTATGCTAAAGTTTTTCATTGTTCTTCCATCATCCACTTATTATTCTAAAAGATCCAGTAAATATTCCTAACTTGCCTACTCTGTGAAAAATTGATGCAACCATCCAGTTTCCCTTTTGACTCCATTGCCCAATAAATGCTAATTAAATTGAATACAATCAGTCTTCCAAAACCCAAAACACAAGTACTATCATAACTAGTCTAAGATTTTCAAGTAACAAAGATAAATTTTACAAAGAGAGCCCTCTCTGGGATTGGAAGGGCTAGATTCCCATCCCGAAGTTGGTTTGGTGTTATATTCTTGTGATTTGTCCTACCCCGTATTGATAATAGACCTTGGATATTTGGTAAATCTTTTAATGTAACACCTTCCACAACCCAAGAAACACAAAAGGGGTTGGGAGGGTTTGTTACAAAGTGGTATCAGAGAAAAGGTTCAACGCTTGACCTGAAGAGGTTCACATGCACACACTCCCAAGATGAATATTTAATCTATTGGTTATTTTCTATATACATATATGGTTTCACATCAACATGCTTATTGCAAATAATCCAAGGTGATGGGTAAATGTGATTATTTTCATTATTAGTTGGCTAGCAGTTATGTGTGTGTAATAAAACATAAGTAAACAACAAGGGAGTAAAATGGATGAGTAGCAAGGTGGAGCAGTATGAAACAAATAATTTTTAGCATGATAAAGAAGACGTTTTAGTTGGTAAAAAGGAAAGAAGAAGACTCTCCTGATTGGATGGACACCCTTAGAATCCTAAGAGTTGAACTCAGAAGCTTCAAAGAAGATAATGAAAATATCGTTAGAGAACAAGAATAGTTAGCAAATGTAAATGTTGTGATATTGTAGTGCCTATAGACCTGGAAAGGTATAAATAACAAGAGCTTGGTGCTAGCTACCTAGACAAACATAAGGCTAAACCTAGTCCATCAAGGGTCCAAAAGAAAAGGTTTGATGCAAATAAGGCAAGAGGAAGCAAGTCAAGGAAAATATACATGCATAAATGAAGGCACGATTCTACTGTGCATTCTTAAAAGAGAATCAAGCAACCCTAACCAATCATTAGATACTATAGTTAAACGAAACCATCATCAACAGAAAAGGAAAGGGAAAGGTTGGGTGCCAGGAGAATTTGAGAAGGAAAAATCTCCTACATTTGATGGAGAGGTGAAGAACGTCAAGGACACAAAAGCATGGTAATTAATGATGAATAAGCATTTCAAGGTGCATAATTACTTTGATAATATGAAGGCGAGAGTAGCCATATTTCTGGGAAAAGTACCTACACTAAAAGTACTATGACAACAAGGTCAAAGAATTCTTTGAGCACAAATTAGGGAAATTGACAATTATTGAGTACACAAACAGATTCTTGGAGTTGTTGAGGTATGTGCCTTACATCAAAGATGAAAATGTAAAGTCCAGAGCTATCTTAGAGGATTGCCACAAGCTTACTTGGACATAATAGAGTTTTATGAACTAAAGTCCCGGAAGGACACCATCTAAAAGATGAGCTACTACTATGAATAGTCCAAACATAAAACTATAGTTTGAATATATTGGAAGAAGAAAGATAAGGTAAAATTCAAAGGAAAAGGGTATAAGTCCTCAGGTTATAAGTAAGGAGGGAGAAATGGGAAGTTCACTACTTCTTCAAGGAATGAATATCAACAAAATCCATAACAATCAGTAGAAACAGACACCCAAAATATGAAAAAGAAGAGGTTGAACGGTCTAAGAAAGGGCTTGTACAGTGTTGAACTTGTGTAGAAAACCATATGTAGAGGAATTATCCTAGACAGCAACAGATTGATACAAAGTTGTACAATGTACAAGAAGCAACAACGGTGAGCAATGTGGCTCGAAATATACCATGAATTTATATTGCATTGGATAGATAGGCAGACCAATAAGCTACAGTAATCCAAAAGGAAGGTATGGTCATTAACCAAGTTGTTTCAATTTTAATTGAATGAGATTTTAATTTCATCTATATCATCCTGAATATTGTAGAGAATTGTGAATTGCCAAAGAAAAAACATGAAAAAATATTAGCTAGTTCAAGTGGTCTTGAAGACTAAGAGGTGAGTGACAAACATAATGGGGTCATGCCCTTTGGATATTAGTAGTATGACCACCACAAATTCTCTCAAGTTATTACCAATGGAATCATATGATGTTTTAATTAGGATGAACTAGTTAGCATCCCACAAAACTAATATTGATTGTTACAGCAAAGCACTGGAATGCTTTAATGATGCTAGTTAGAAGATAACACTACAAGGGATAAAGAAACCAATCATGCTCAAGTAAATAATTGCGCTTCAAATAAATAAATGCAACAGAAAGGGTTGTGTGTTGTATATTATCCACGTGACTAAGGAGTTGGAAGGTAGCGAGGACCGATTTGAAAGTCACCCAGTGTTAAAGAAATTTAGCGATGTATTCCCAAAAGAAATCTTGAGATTACCACCAAGAGGAGATATTAACTTTACCATTGAGTTAATTATGGGAATAGTACCGGCAGCTAAAGCTCCATATCTCATTAGTACACCTGAACTTATGGAATTGATGATACAACTAAAAGAGATTTTAGATAAAGGGTACATTCAACCCATCGTATCACCCTGGGGAGCCCCAACGATGTTTGTCAAAAAGAAGGATGGCACGTTGTGGTTTTGTATCGACTACTGGAAGCTAAAAAAACCTACAATGAAGAACAAGTACACGCTGTCTAGAATTAATGACTTATTTGACCAGTTGTGAGGGATTGCAATGTTTTCCAAAATATATTTGAGGTATGGATACCATCAGGTTAGGATTAAAGATGCAGATATCCAAAAAACAAACTTTAGGATGATATATGACCACTATGAGTTTGTAGTGGTGCCATTTAGGCTTATGAATGGCCCAACAACATTAATGTGCTTGATGAACAATGTCCTCAGACATTATTTTGACAAATTTGTATTGGTTTTTGTAGAAGATATCCTAGTATATTAAAAAACTGAAGAAGAGCATGATAACCACTTAACAATAGTATTAAAATTACTAAAGGAGCATATGTTGTATGCAAAACTCAATGAATGTGAATTTTTTCAAACCCAAGTTCATTACTTGGGGCATGTCATTTAAAAAGGAGTGGTTGTAGATCTAAAAAACATCAAGGCTAGCCCACTCCTTCGAATTTCGTGTAGAAGTCAAATCTTTCATGGGATTAGTTGGATATTATTGAAGGTTCATTTCAGACTTCTCAAGCATTGAGCATCCAATCACTGCTTTGAAAATGAAAGGAGTTTAATTTCAATGGACACCAGAATGTGCAACCAATTTTGAGCAGCTTAATAAATTACTCACATGCTTGCCTATTTTAAGAATAGTAGATCTAGATAAGGACTTTGTAGTTTTCATGAATGCTTGCAAGGAAGGACTCAGTGGAGTCCTTATGCAAGAAGGACATGTGGTTTTCTATGAATCAAGGAAATTAAATGAACATTAGAAGAATTATGTCACCCATGCTTTAGAGATTGCAACAATATTGCATGCTTTAAAAATGTGGAGGCATTATTTATTGGGGATAAGGTTTGTGTTAATGACAGGCCATGGGGCACTAAGATATTTGTTTGACCAGCCTAAGTTAAATGCCAGGCAAGCACGACGATTATCTTTGATCAACAAATTTGAATTTGAGATAAAGCGCATCAAGGAAAAATAAAATAAGGTGGTAGATGCACTCAGTATGATTCTACAAGAGGCTCATTTGGCAGACTTGAGTACTTGTGCAGTTGACATCAAGGAATGGATTAAAGAGGTGGTGTCTCATGTTGAACACTACCAACATGTAAAGAAATGTTTGTAGAAGGAATCAGAAGGATCTGTGAGCAAGATTTACCATCTCACTAATGATGGTATGTTTCTATTCAAGAACATAAAGTATGTGTCTGATGAAGCTGATTTAAGGAAGCTCATCATGGATGAGTTTCACAAAATACCTTAATCGATTCATCCTAGTTATTATAAAATGATAACATCCATAAGGAAAATGTATTATTGGCTAGGATTGAAGAAGGATGTTGTTGAATATATTCCCAAATGTTTGGAATTACAACAAGTAAAGGTAGAATGTAGGCATCTAGTAGGATTCTTGCAACCAATCCCAATCACTGAGGTGAAGTGGGAAGGCATATGTGTGGACTTCATTACGGGATTTCCAAAAACAGCTAAATAACATGTTGTCATTATGTTGGTAGTGGACAAGTTGAGTAAGGTATCTCACTTCATCATTGTAAAAGTCCACTCATAAAGTTATTGATATAGCCTAGATATTCATGAAGGAAATATCCAAGTTGCATGGTGTGCCTAAGAATATCATATCAGATAAAGATGCTTAATTCACATCCAATTTTTGGAAGGCATTGTTTGTTGGTTCTGGAAACTAGCTAGATTTTAGTATTTCTTATCATCCTCATACATATGGCCAAATGGAAAGACTGAATATAATTGTGGAGGACATACTAAGAATGTATGTCATGCATCAGCCAAAGAAGTAAGAAGATTTCCTACCATTGGTGGAGTTTTGATACAACAATGGATACCATGACTCATTAGGGATGATTCCTTTTGAGGCACTATATGGTTGGAAAAGAAACAATCTTATCGCATGTATGATCTAGTCGACATAGTAGCTATTGGACTTGATATGTTGAAGGAAATGGAATATGAAGTGGTCAAATCAAACATAAATTAAATGCATCTCACAATAGAAAAAATATTTATGTAGACCAACAGAGGATGCACAATGAATCCCAAGTAACTAGTTACGAGGTCTTGCAGTTCAAATTGTGCGAGTTGGTTTCACACACACTTATCCGATATGGCGAATATGCTCATATACAATAGGAATAACCTACCCTAAAGCTAGTTCTTAGTGCTCCCTTTCGATCAAATGCTTGTCTTGCTTCAGTGATGGTTGTTTCATATGTAATAAGAAGCATACTGGGAGACGCAAAGAAAAACTAAGATGGTAGGTCCTCAAGGAAATAAACGAGTATCAACGTTTGCTCTAGGAACAACATATCTTAAAATTATCCGATCATCTCATTCACTCTCTTTTTCGGTATAAAAATATCCAACTACAAAGAGGCCCACCATTCATTGGTGGAGAAAATACAATAGTGTTCCACCTTGGTAACCAAAAACTCTACAGAAACTTCGGCTTTCAATCGAAAACCCCTTTATCTCTTCCTTATTGTTCCCATTTGCACCTTTATTTCACTCCGTGGAATGATCAATCCTATTCTTAGGTTTCACTAGGGCTTAGAGAGTATAATAGTTGTTGAAACTAAGGATTCTTGTTTCTGTTTGCCCGATTGCACAAAATTTATGACCTATACTGTGGGGTTGAAAAACCCCGTTTACACATATAACGCGATGAAGGTTTTGTTGCGCTAGGAATTAAGTCCATATCTATGTGGAGAACTACAATTCGTGAAGCTCAAAGGTTGGGGAAAAACTTGTTCTATTTTCCCCAATAATGACGCGAATATATCCCTCTGGGGAATGCCCCTAGAAGAGTACAAAGCTCGTCAGTATACCAATACCAAAAATTTCGGATTCCATTTGGCTAAAATGATTATCATTCGGGCCTAAAAAAGGAAAGAAACTCTACCTTCGAGGATTGGTATTAATGAGCTTAGTAGCTATGGAGAAGTCCCAACTTGTGTTCGACATGGGATAAGGGAGCAACCTTATGTGGTGCTCGAAGGGGAGAGGGACTTTTCACAGAATTAAGGGACATAGGCACATTATAATCTGGAAGACAAGGAAGCAGTTATTTATTTGGATGAGGGTAATCTACCTGAACAACGTCAAATTCTGGTCCTTCGTTGACTACATCAATATGTTCAAGCACATGGGTCTCTGTCTCCCTATTCAGTGAGGAAATTGGGGTGCAAAAGCTCGACATTCTTAAATTCCTTGGACACAATCTTGTAGTAACACAAACTTGTAGTGATGAACAATTGCTATTATTAGGCCCGGTACAAAGCGAAACAACCCAATTCATACAACTCTTAGGACATGTGCTAAAGGTTTGTCTTGTCCCTCCTTGATTAAACAACTGGGATGGTATAGAGAATTCTCATGAGGTGACCGTCATTGATGGATATTCGACTTCACTTACTTGGACCAGGCAGAGGAGGAGAGTTGATGTAGAACTAACTTAATTCACTTGTTGGATGGTCAGTTTGGGTTTTATGAATGGGCTCTAAGAGGAGAACATACTTTCTCCAATGAGGTGAACACTCCTATTGTACTGATCATGTATCTTTCAATCATCCCTTCAACCTTTCATTCATAATCTTTCTACTCCTAACTAAGTGTGATGGAGTGGAAAGGCCCCTCTCCTATAGGTGTGATGTCTGTGGGCATAATTGTTGCAAACCTACTAGACGTCGTAGAAGGTTACAAGAAAAGGTTTGGTCCTGTTGAATTTTTTGAGTATCCTGCTTTCTGTCCTCTTTCTGATTTCATCGAAGGTCAACAAGTCTCCAATGATGAATGAGTCAAGATAAAAATAAAGGACTACTCAATAAGAGTAGGGCGAAGATGAGGTAGTGAACTCTCAAGTAAAAGGATAGGATGCCCCCCGCAAGGCTCAACCACTGGGAGAGGATGCATAAGCATGGCTCGGCCAACGGGAGAGGAAGAATCCATTGATAAATGGCACTTAACAGAGGTGTCTTGGAAGAACAATCCTTCTCGCAGAGGTAGGGGGTCTGTTTTTCTTTACTAGGGTTGACCGAACTGTGTTACCAAAAGAGGTTGATCTGATTGGATTCACAACACTCTAGCGTTCTTCCCAGTTCGAATCTGGGCATCCTTACAATGGATTGACCCACCATTATTCACCCCTCCCTCAAATTTGACCAGATGATAAAGGAAGGATTTCATACTCATGAGAGGTGGGCTCCTTAGTAGGGCAGTAGCACCTCATAATATGTGATCTTTACAATCATCCGTTCATCTTCACGTTGACATTTTTTGAGGAGAATATTTATCAAGTACGATCCTCTAGGGAAGGAAGGGATGGAATCAGTAAGGAGTAAGAATTATACCTTCATAAATAAGGATAGATATTCTCAATCAGTAGGGACCTTAATGCCACACTTTAGGGGCTTACCTGTTATCTTGGGTAGTTTTCTTGGTATGTCACCCTTCGTATAGGAAAATACTATCATAAAGGTAAGTAAAGGTGGGTAATACAATAGTAATGAGGGATAGGAAGGATATTCTCTGTCTGGTTGAACCATGTATTCCCCTTTGGTTTTTAGTATACCTATGGGTTACAATGGCCTACTCTTTAGGGCTTATAAGTCAATACTATCGTAATAGAAAACAAGGGTTAGAAAAAATATTCAATCTATGTCCCCGGATTGGTTCATGGTACCCAGATCAATTTATGTTTTTTTGTTTTCAGATAGGTATTCTTGAATGGCTCGACCCATATCATTCATAAATAAAGGGTGGAACAACAAATAGTAGGATGGAATGCCCAACAATTACAAATTCAGCCTCAACTGTCAACCCTACTTCATTTATTCCCCTGATTTATTGCATAGGCGCACCTGCTGCTTGTAACGTGGACCAGCTGAGGGTGGGTTGACTGTTGCTGAATTAGTTCCACCATGTATAGAAATAGATTCTATTTAGATACTCAAATTGGATTCATACCATGAAATATGACATTGTGCTTTCAGATAGAAAATATTTATCATTCAATTTTCAATAATAGATATATGTGGGTTTTAACCCCATACAGAAATTACCTGCATACAAATTCTAAAACAAAGAAAATAAACAATGCGAGAGCATAACACATAAAACACATCTACGCAGATATTTTCCCCTGGATCCCAAAACCGAGACTACCAGCTTGATTTTTCATTATGTTCCTTTCAATTTTACAATACATTTATACATGCCGAAGCATCCAATACCATGGACCGAAAACCATCACGTCCAAAACCATGGACCGAAAACCATCGCATCCAAAACCATGTGCGAAAAACAGGCACAAAACCATAGGTAGGACCCCATAGAGTGGGGTTACCTGCACCCCTCAAACCCCCTGTGACTCCCCTCGCTACACAATCAACGCAACGAAGGGGGGGCTCTGGCCCCCTTCTAACCCCCCAGTTACCTACGTGGGTTAGTCGTGGAAAGAATATAACACAACCCAACATTCTCCCACTTGTTTTTTTCTTTCCACGGGGGACCATAAGAGAGCTTAGTCATTTATCCAACCCTGCAACACCCCTTGTTTCTCTACACCAAGAGAACTTCTCAGAGCTCATAGATTTTGTCAATGCATCTATAATATTCTTAAAAGTGTCCACCTTTACCAACAACGCCTTTTTGTCTTCTATCATATCCCTCACAAAGTGATACTGAACATCAATGTGCTTTGTCTTTGAATGATATGCAGGGTTCTTTTCCAAGAAAATTGCACTTTAGCTGTCACAGTTTATCCTTATAGCTCCCTGTACTAACCCCATACTTGAACAGAATCCTGCAACCAAACTGCTTCCTTGCTTGCACGAGTGGCTACCATGTATCCTACCTTTGTAGTTGATAGTGCCACTACAAATTGTTTCTTACTCATCCAATTGACTGCACCTCTAAATAGGTTAAACACATACCCACTTGTAGATCTTCTCTGATCCAGATCTCCAGCCCAGTCTGCATCAACAAAGCCACAAATATCCAACACTCTATCCAATCCTGGTCTTCCTTGGTAGCACAAACCATAATTGTTGAAAATAGCAACAAGAAATGCTAAAAATAGAATTGATATAAATAGCAATTCAGCCAGCGTTGATCTTAGCAAAAATGGATGGAAAAATGGAAGTGCTAAAAATAGCATTCTATAAATAGCATTTCGGGATACCTTCCTATTTTAGTCAGTCCCTAAACTAAAATAGTGAAGTAAAATTCGAATTTGATCTTAGCAGCGGTTTGTAAATTAATTAATTAATTCATCTCGAGTTAATTAATTAAGGAATTTATCCATCAGTTAAAGAGATAAGGATTCATTGTAATAGTGAGTTGTAATTAATTGACTTAGTTAACTGAATCAAGTCCAGTTAGATTAAGTCAAACAGTTTGTTGAATTAATGTAAGTTCAGTTAGTTAATGCTTGCATGTATGTAACTACTGCACTTCAGATAACTGAGTATTCTCTCATAAATAACTCATGCATGTCAGTTCAAACAAAGACCCAGTTGAGATCAAATGGAGGGGCAGTGTACTATCAGTTGCTAGAATATTCCATTGTGAATATTCCTTACATGCAGAAAGAATTATTTCCTTGAGGATTGCGCAGTTAATTCTTTAGGTTTAGTGAGTGTGATGAGGCCCATTCACACATGTGACATCATTGGACCCCAAGAAAAACTGCGCAAGAAAATAGGAGGCTTGGAGGACTTGAGGAGGACATATACAATGTCTATTCGGTCTGTGAGCTATATTGTTTGATTGCAGAGAGAGGAGGATAGCTTGAGAGCTGATTCTTTTTGTAATTTGAACAAGATTTCCACTTGTATGATAATACAAAGATTAGGGTTTTAGGCTGAGGCTTTCCCCTGGTTATTTCTTCTATGTTATGTGTGATTGATTTCTCATTCTCAATTATATGTGTTCTCTTGATCTTGCTCAATTCGATTAAGCTTCCACAAAGTGCTGTAGAAGTAGATATTGTATTGTGTTTTAGTATATTTCATAATCTGTTGATCTACAGTGGGAATTTCTACAATAATCACTAGTGCCACGCAAATACCTGAAAACCCACTTCACTGTTATCCAGTGCACCTTCCCTGGTTTTGACATAAACTTGCTCAATACTCCCACTGCATGTGCAATTTCTGGTCTAGTATAAACCATCACATACATCAGACTACCAACTGCACTTGCATATGGAACATGGGACATGTCCTCTTCCTCTTCTTGTGTCTTGGGACACTTTTCAGCAGATAACTTTACACCTACAGGAATAAGAACCTTCACCGTTTTACTATCCCGCATATTAAACCTCTGCAATATTGTCTCGACATACTTCCTCTGGTTTAACCAGAGCTTCCTCTTTGCTCGATCTCTTTTAATTTCCATGCCCAAAATATAGTTTGCAACACCAAGATCTTTCATGTCGAATTTGGAGGACAATTGGGTCTTCAAATCCTGATAATTTCTTTGTCATTTCCAACCAGCAACATATCATCCACATACAAGACCAGATAAATAACACGGTCACCAATTAATTTAAAATACACACAATGATCTGCTTTGCTTCTGGTGAAGCCAAGTCCCCGTATAAATGTATCAAATTTCTGATCCCACATCCTTGGTGACTGTTTTAACCCATACAGAGACTTCTTTAACTTGCATACTAGTTCTTTCTTACCCCCGCAAAACCTTCAGGTTGCTTCATGTAGATCTCCTCTTCCAGATCCCCGTGAAGAAATGTTGTCTTCAGATCCATCTTTTCTACCTCAAAATCAAAAGCAACAACAACAGATAAAAGTAATCTAATAGAAGTTACCTTGGCAACAAGAGAAAAAATATCACAAAAATCAATTCCTAGCACCTGGGAATAACATTTTACTACCAATCGAGCTTTGTATTTCTCCACCTTTCCTTCTACATTTGTCTTCTTCTTGAACTCCCATTTGCTACCAATGTGTTTCCTTCCAGCCAACAACTCCACCAGATCTCAATCCTCATTTTTGTGCAAAGATGCCATTTCATCAACCATTGCCTCTTTCCAGAGTTTTCCATCCTCTGAATCCACTGCTTCCTTCACAGTTCTGGGATCATCATCAGTAACAGACAAAGCAAAGTTTGAACAAAAAGCAGATGGACTATACCTTTCTGCCTGCCTTCTTTCTCGAGCTGATCTTCTCACAGCCGGAGTTTGTGGCTCTTCATCTTCTGATTCCTCCTCTGCTACAGAGTCTGATTCTTCCTCCTTTAGTTCAAACTCTATCTTCACAGGTTCCTTTGGTTGGAACTCATGTTTAATAACATCTTTCACCTCTCTGAACACCACATCTCGACTGTACACAACCTTCCTTGTTACTGGGTTCCAAAACTTATAACCCTTTAAACCATCCTTATACCCAATAAAGATGCACTTTTCAGATTTACTATCCAACTTTGGTTCGTTTCTCCTTTGGAACATGTACATATGCATCACATCCAAATACCCTCAGATGTGAAAGAGAGGGTTTCTTACCAGTCCATACTTCTTGTGGAGTCTTATCCTCCAACGCTGATGAAGGTGACCTGTTGACAAAGTAACATGCAGTATCCACCGCCTCTGCCCAGAATTCCTGTCCTAACCCGGCACCACTGAGCATGCTTCTTGCCCTTTCCATCAACGTCTTGTTCATTCTTTCTGCGACTCCATTTTGCTGAGGTGTATATGGTGTAGTCTTCTGCCGTGCTATACCACACTTCTTACAGAATTCTTCAAATTCCTTGTTGCAAAATTCTCCACCATTATCTGTCC
>APFE031274622.1:20536-45181 GCA_000404065.3 Pinus taeda | reverse complement strand
CCATTCATTCACCAAAACCTCCTCGGAGGGTGCAAAAGTGCATGTTCTGAGGACAAGTTTTTGATAAATTTATGGACCCTTCTCTAAATGCATGAGAAGGGTTTAAATACTACTAACTACGTCTAAAAATGACTTATTTACAAAAATTTAGGATACGGTTTAAATGACCATCCTTTTTCTAGGCAAAATAAAATAAATTATTTCTAAAATTAAATCTAAAACTAACTATTTCTGTATTTTCTCCTTAATGTCCCAAGCATTCAGCATTTGCTTTAGAAGAGTCAGTTGGCTGACTTCATCCTTTAAATGTGCTGCAAAAACGGAATCAGCAAGAGCTAGCACTATCTTTTCAGTACTGGGCTTATAGGAGACTGAGCAGTTAGAGGCTTTTCATTTCGAGAAGTTTTACCCAGCGATGCGCGATTAAAACTACCTTTGTTTCTTAATCTGGGCTTCCTTAATGCGATTTTCGCCTCTTGCGTGTTTTCTTGTAGCGGATGTAAAGTTAAAATTTTTTGAAAATAGTGATTCTGAGAGCTCTTGAACTTGAGCCCTAAACTACCTGTCTTTGATGTCAGCGTTGTCTAGTACTCCTTTAACCATTTCTGTGCAGGGGAGAATTTTGTGCCTTGCCACTCTTCGATGCAGGAATGAACAAGCTAACTCTACAACTGATGCCTCAGATGACCTTGATGAGCCTGTAGTAGCTATAAATCCCATTACTTTAAGATTCTCTTTCCTCAAGTAGATTATATATGCCTTCCCAGGTGGGAATACCCACGTCTCTATTGCATGCGGTGTCTTTTCTTTATCTTCAGACATCAAAGCCTTGCCTATCTTCACTATAGTTTCCTATACACTGCTTTGTATAACCTATTGTCCTTCGTTCCTGCAGTTTACAAGTGAGGTGAGAGTAATGATAATAAATAATGGCAGGAAAGCTCTAAATGTTGAATACCTGCAAAAGTATATCACCTTACGTGAACTGGCTCTTCAATAAACACAAAATCATATTTCCTTAACAACTGGAAACTACTTCATTAATGAGCATTAAAGCGCATTACCAGTTCGTTTTAGGGAAAAAAAGATTTTTCTTGAATAATGAGCCAGAAGAGTCTGCAATGGAGCGATTTCGCGATTTGCTTTGCAATATCGCAGATCGCTGCATTGCATAATCGCAAGATCTTTTTGTTGTCCTATCGTAA
The DNA here is from genome assembly GCA_000404065.3 of Pinus taeda. Lineage (NCBI taxonomy): Eukaryota > Viridiplantae > Streptophyta > Pinopsida > Pinales > Pinaceae > Pinus > Pinus taeda. The sequence goes on along the minus strand of APFE031274622.1, from coordinate 43,976 downwards.
GATTGTTTTGTCGCATTATCGCAATTTCACAGTATCGCATGGTCACAACATCACATAATCGCAATATCGCATAATCGCAATATCACATAATCATAATATATGTATGTTTTGTGTTAAGCAGTTTCTTGCGAGTCGTGATTTTGCGATATGCGCTATCGCATATCGGCGTTTTCTATGGTTTTTTATTATAAGTGTGCTTCTAAGACTTGTGATGCGATATATGTTTATCCTTATGCAATTTCGCATCGCATTCTTGCAATTTTAGAGTTTAGTTTGTAAGTAGACATGTTGTTATCTTTTCTGCGATGCAATATCCTTTAAGGAGTGATTTTGTCTCCCCTCATCACAAAAATTAAGCTTTTTTAGATATTTTCAAAGGTTATTTCCTAAGTTTATGATGGTAAATTTTTATTGAAAAGGAAATACAATCACTAATTGATTTTTTGAATTTTTAACTAAGGGTCCCCATTTATTTAGTATTAGTCATAACACTAAATAAAAAAGGGGGGTTGTTGGTGGCCACAACAGGTTGTTGTATATATATTGTACTATATTCATGATGTATATGTGGTGTGTGCGCATATGGTGCTCTGTCCATATTTGATATGCAATGTTGCGTATAGATGATGCTATGTACATGTTGGATATGCAGTGCTATGTACACATGGTGTTGCGTGCATGTTGTACATATGGTGTTGTGTGCATGATTGTACCAGTGGTGTTGTGAGCATGTGGTGTCGTGTACATGTTGTACATAGCTTGCTATGAGCATGCGGTGTTATGTACATGTCGTGCATGTGATGCTATGTACATATCTTGTCGTGTACACATTGTGCGTGTGGTACTGTGTACATGTGGTATTGTGTACACGTTGTACAGTCGTGTAGTGTACATGTGGAGTTGTGTACGCGCTGTGCAGGTGGCGCTGTGTACATGTGATGTTGTGAACATATTGTGCAGGTGGTGTAGTGTATAGGTGGTATTGGTGTACATGTGATGTTGTGTGCATGTCGTCAATGTTGTGTTATGGGCATGCGGTATTATGTATGTGCATCATGTAGTCATGGTATTGTGGCGTGCATACTCGTTGTGTTATACTCTATGTAGGTACATGTATTGGGTGGTATTGCACATCAAATATATGGATGCACTATGTTGTACATTGGTTGTAGGTGTATAAGTTGTATGTCAGGTGTAGGTGCATGTATTGCATGGTGTTGTGTGTCAGGTGTGGTTGTATGTGTGTGATGCACACTATGGGTATGAGCATACAATTGAGGAGAAGGCACCGGGTGTTTTTCTGGTGTGGCAACTGATCCAGAGTGAGTATGGGATACAGACAAAGGAAGAACATAAGGATTGATTAAAGGATAAGTATCAGTATATTATTTCATTTTTACTATGCATGTGATTTATGATTATGATATATGATGACTATATGTGATCTATGATTCTGGTTTATGATGGTTAAATGTCATTTATGATTTTGATGGTTATGTTTTGAGCTAACTTGATGTGATATTTTTATACATGTTGATTTGGTCAAATATGCTAGTTTGACTTGTTGTGACAAGAAGCGAACAAGATTGAAAATATACCTTATTAACGAGCTACCATTGAGGTATGATGTGAATTTATTTCAATTTATTTTAAATCTGATGGAAGTTATGTACTTGGTACAGGAATGCATGAACATGCCCAGTTGAGTAGCTGAAATTGACTGCAAGACTTAGCAGCAACAACAAAGGAATTGAAACAGGCAATAATATGTTGGTAAAGCACTTTAGGAACAGGGCCATTGTGTGATACTAGTACCTAATAATGTCCATTGATTTCTATGAGCATACTATGACCAGTATGATGTGTTGAGGCATGTATACGCCTTTGTTTTTGTATCTTCTGATGCGAGGAATCCTTGCCAAGGGATGGACTGCCCGAGATGGGGGTGCCAGTAGAACCTAGAAGGTGAGTGACTGCACATAAGGGATTAACCGGATTGCTTGAGGGACTATGTAGCAAAGAAGGGAAGGTCGGGGATGGATTTTTTTTTTGTCACTAGCATTGTCAGATGGAACCAGATGCACATTGGGAGTGCACCCTAGAACAATGAGCTGGTATCTGTTCACTGAGAGGATAAGTAGCGCAAGATTATAGAGATGGACATTGAATGCAGATTTGACCTTGTAGTGGATTTTGGACTTCCTAAGAAGGAGGTGAATCCTGGTATTAATTTGAGGGTTGAGGTGTGAGGCTCTAGATTCTTGTTGGCTTATTGGGGCCTGAACTAGGTTCAAAAGAGTTATTAGCCAAACAAATCCCGTAGCTACTAGCCCTTTCGGCAACTTCCAGCGGAGCGCGGACTGAGGTCTCACTCTAGGTAGCAGGGGAGGGTGATGGAACTAGGTTTCTGCACCCTTGGGATGTCTTGGTGTGGTCTGGAGTAGTCGCGCACCGTTCTATGGCCTCACACCACTCTGCTTTCGCATAGATCTAGAACAAGGAAAATCCTGAATACTTATTATTACTGAGTTTGTTACCGATCAGATCTACTTCTTATAGTATTTAGCAAACATTTACTAGAGATAACTAGTGGCGCACCCAGAAATGTTATAGATTTGCATAAACTTAGAGCATAAGCATAAGCGCACAGATCAAATAGATACATAAAATAGAAATTAACCAGATCCACAATATTTCAAAATCAACACAGTATTTCAGAACCAACTTATCTTTATTCAATTCTCTTGCCAATACAACCAGATCTGCCATGCGCACTCAGCTACAGGGGTCCACGCACACAGCTACAGACTCTACCAGGCCTCTGCACGCACAGCTGCAGAGCCTCTATCTATCTACCATCACCCTTGACTCGGACTTACAAACGCAGAAAATACTATCTTTACACAACCATAACACCAAGATTCCTCCAAAACACGAATTTCCTTCTACCCTTAGAGCCTCTCTCTATTTATACATTCCCATGGTCTGCGGACCATGGGTAGGCTGACTTACTTCCTAATATTTTATACTATTTCTTGGGCGGACAACCCTTTGACTCGACCTATTACATTTCGCGCTCCACATATTTCAGAGATTTACAATATTATTATCCTAACTTATAGGCTTTAAGCCCCAAAAATATTACGCGGGACCTCTGCTACCCAACAGTCCCCCAACGCAATCATTGTGACTCATCCCAAGTCACTCATTGATACGACGATACGCGCTACCTAGGCTCTGCAGTTCACCTTCCTGTGAGTGATGCACTTCGTTCTGCTCCTCCCTCTTTATCTCCCGTAACACTTCTTCTAGCTCCTGCTCCATTATATCTACCAATTCACACAACCGATAATTCTCATTCTACTCTGCTCGGTTAACACAGAACACCCCCCATAGGATTTTAGCTCTAGTTGGGGTGCTGCATATGGGAACTCCTCGTACCAACACAACCATTTTCCAATTTCGTATCTTTTATGTGCACTGTCTGCTGCAACTTGTGTTGCAATTTTGCAAGACCATTGTTGTTGTCCGCAAGATCCCAATCTTCAAGGTGCATCAAAGACGACTTGTTAATTGTAATTCCACCATTTTTCTTCGTATTTACATACTTTTCCTTATCTTTTATGGTTCTTCGACCATCCCATGGGTGAGGCAGCAACATCCAAACCAATTCTACTTCATGTCTATAAATTTCCGGCACATCCCCTACTGTCGATGCTGAACTTTGTGTGGTGCCCGTAGCTGTCAACATGTAATCTTCTGAAAGCCCTACATCTTCATTGGCCATATCACAACCCTCAGGCTTACTCCTTGAGCGTAGGTAATGAACAATTCCATAGCGGCGGGAAGGCACAATAGCTTATTGTTCCTAGAAGCGCAGCTCGTTCGATGTATGCCCCCCTATGATTTATAAGTGTTTCGAAATTCAAATTCATTAGCTCCCGCATTTTGTGGTGCCCTCATGTTAAGCCTGCGGTAGATCGTTCTAGAGCTGGCTCATACCCTGTCTCTTAATTTCCCACCACCTTCTCCCTTTTTCCATAACTCAAACATATTTTCATGAATAGTGACAGCAACGGTCACCTCTCTGCTTGTCAATGCAGCAGTGCAGCCCTTTCCGCGCAACCGCAACCCTTGTGACAGACAAAATCTACACGCACACTGGTTGTCATACAACTTCCCCCCAAACTGCTCTATCATCTTGCGCTCTCTTTCAACTGGCTGGAGTAGTGAGACTATTCTTCGGGCAGTTAGCCAGGCAGTCGGACCACCTATGTAGAGCTTCAAGCGACTACCATTTACTCTTCCCGAGAAGGGGTCTCCATTGAGCTTGGCAATCTGGACCATGCCTCCATCTGTAACTTCTTTGACTACATAGGGTCCCAACCAGTGCATGCGGAGTTTTATAGGGAATTTCTCGAACTTGTTGTCATATAGTAATACTAGATCATTTTCTTTGAACATGCGCATATTGATATGGCGATCATGCCAAGATGTTTCTCGTTGCTTCTATACTTGTTGATGAAATCCTACCAGAAACTGTTCCTCCACAAGTTCTTCCAGTTGCGCGATCCTTTCTTCCAAATCCGCGCGGTCTGCCATGCCTGTCGTTGCTGCTATTTGCAAGTTGGGTACAATGTACTCCATTGGCATGACGGCTTCCTATCCATAGACTAACCGGAAAGGCATCTGGCCCATCAACTTCTTGCACGTTGTTCAATATGCCCATAGCACAGTGGGTATGCGTAAATCCCAATTGTTTTGTTGCGCATTACAAACCTTTCTCAATGCAATCTCCAAGATCTTGTTGAAAGCTTTAACGGTTTCATTTAACTACGAATGGTACGGTGTGCTTTGTTGATGACATATCTGGAACTCCTCATTGAGCGCGCTTATAGTTTCATTCAGGAAGTACGTTCTGCGGTCACTCATTAGGATTTTTGGACATCCGAACCGTGTTAACACATTCTCGAACAAAAATTTCACAGCTGTAGCGGTCGTGCAGTACTTAACTAGCTATGCTTCCACCCATCAGGTCAAGTACTCGGTCGCGGTGATGATATAGCACGCCCCTGTCTTTCTTGGAGGTGTGATAGGCCCCACAAAATCAATTGCCCATTTCTCGAATGGTTGCAGCGTCATCTGTGGCTTGAGTAGCATTTCATCCCTTCATGAAGTTTTCCCAGTCCATTGAAATCTGTTGTAGGCCTAACAGTATGCTTTGGATTCTTGATATTTGGCCACCATATCCTATGCGCAAAATCTTCTCTGTTGTGGTGCGTCCCGCATAATGTCCTCCTGCACCCCCCCCCCGTGTGCTTCGGCAAGAATTTGTCCTCGCTCAAATTTCAGTACATAACGGTGTAATATTTCATCGTTGCCCATTTTGTAGAGGTGCCTTGCAATGACAGTGAAGTTTGTTGTGCATATCACTAGTTCTTTCTTCTACTGAACCGAATACCCTTCAGCATAGTTCCGGTGGTTAAGAAGTGGATAATATCCTCGAAGTGGTTGTCCGCGACGCGCCCTACATAGAGTTATGCATCAAGTAGCCCCTCCTCTAGGTTTGTGGGTTCTTTACCATTCTCAATTCGGGACAGGTGATCTGGGCCTGCGTTTAGACATCCTAGTTTTACGATGACTTCAAAATCATATTCCTAAAATAATAACAACCATCTACAAATGTGCCCCCCCAACACAGGCTTATTCACTAGGTATTTGAGCACAGAGTGATCAGTATACATCTTAAAGTGTCCTCCAAGTAGGTCGTGGTGGTATTTCTGAAGTGCGTACACCATCACTAGTCCCTCCTGCTCTGTAGTGGAGTAGTTCTTCTCAGCTTTGGACAATCGTTAACTTGTGAATGTGATCAGGTGATCAATTCCTTCGCTCCTTCCTGTGTGAGTACTGCACCCAATGCAATACACGCACATCAACATGCACGTGAAATTCGATGTCCCATTTTGGAAAGACCAAGATAGGAGCCGATGACATCTTTTCCTTGAGCATTTTCCAGACTTTTGTTACATTCCTCATTCGAGCAATAAGTAGCATCCTTTTTCAACAATTGTTCCATCGGTGTTGTGATCTGCGCATAGCTCTTGATGAACTTTTGATAGTAACCAGTGTGTCCTAGTGTGGCGCATAGCTACTTGATACTTTGTAGTGCTTGTAGATTGAGTATGACAACAATCTTTGTCAGGTCCACCATGAGGCCTTGCCTATAGACCACATGGCTGAACAAGTTCCCAAAGGGGATGAGGAAAGTACACTTATTTAGGTTTAGCACAATCTGGTGTCGTCGACATGCATCCAACATTAACTGTAAGCTCGCGGTATGTTTCTTAACTAGCCCAAATACGATCCAATCATCAAGATATACCTCTAAGAACTTATGTATAAATTCCTTGAATGCAGCTACCACGACGCGCGAGAATATCGCCAGTGCATTCTTTAGTCAAAAGGGCATCACCATATACTAAAAACAACCCCATTCAGTTGCGAAAATCATTTTACTCCTATCCTCCAGTGCAATCTTGATCTGGTGGTACCCGAGAAACCATCCGTGAAGGAGAAAGCTTCCTGTCGTCCCACATTTTCGAGTACTTCATCTGTAAATGGCATCGGGAATGGATCATTGACACATGCATCGTTGAGCTTCCTAAGATCCAAATAGATGCAAATCTCTCCCTTCTGTTTCTTCTCCTGTACAACCACAGGACTTACCTAGTCTGATTCCTCCACTGGTTCAATTATTCCTGCTGTGAGCATTTTGTCCAACTCTTCGCAGACCTTTGCTTTATATTTTGGATTCAACCGCACTAGCTTTGCATTGGCCTTCAAAGTTATATTCATCATTCCTAGGTCGCCGAGGATCCCTTTTAGCTCCGTGATTTTGGTCAGGAATAAATCTTGATATTCTCACAATAACTCAATGACCTTCTCCACATGGCATCATCCCAATAGTCCTCGAGCATTGCATACCTCGGCTCCTCCTTCATACCAATGCTTACTTGTTTTGTTTTCAGCGGCACGATGATGTTGAGGTCCTCAATCGCTGGTCCGCGAACCTCGCAACTCCCCTCTGTTTCTGGAATATTGATGTTTCTAGGGTCATTCTCCTTATCTTCTATCTGCACATTGTAACATTATAGGGCTTGGCTCAACTAACGTGACCAGTCTGGCATCACTATTTCTTCTGGTTCTAGTGGTACCTTGAAGATGGTGGCTTCCCCCACTTGAAATGCGTCATCAATAGTGTCCATCCATTGGTCCTCAAACAAGAATGTCAATAAAAACCCTTCACGTAAGATATCCCATTCGCCTGTACCATGTCGAAGTTCTATTTCAGTATACCAGTTCCTTGGGATGAAATCCAGGGTGTGATAAAATAAGTGTACCCACTCTGGTTGAGGCTCTTCTCCATATGCCTAGGTCCATCTAGTAAGATGCCTGCGCGGGTCATCAAGCCCATCATAATTTTTAGTTATTTGTAGTTCCAACTTACCAAACCTTATCTGCATCATTTGCCTGTAGTCGCGCCAGCCTTCAAAGGTTCCTTCATGTGTTCCCCACCAACGTGCAAGCGTCACGCGCAATGCCCATTTCAACGTATCGAACTACTGGTGCGCTAGTACCACGCTTTCAAACTTGGTCAAGAATTCATCTATTGTGGTCAGCCCATCATGCATCAGTAGTTCGCGATCCTAAGCTCTTACACAATACAACGACCTAGTCATCATATTGCAATTTGGTGTTGTTATTCTATTCAGCTGATTAGCCACCACTTGTCCTCCTCATCTGAATTTGTAGTGCAGGACTCTATATGCTCCCATGATATTCTGCCTTTTGTAGTTGGATTGACCCAATCTTGATTACGTTCAATAATCTTGTAGATACAATCCAGTTCATCATCACTTCCTTCGCCGCGCACGGTTCAGTGTAACCATTCATATCTGTGGCCCAGTTTATCCCTAACAACGCAGGGCAAGGGCTACTTTCATGCACAATTTCTATTACCTCAAAGTTTGTTTGTGTGCTCGCGCCTTCTATATCTACTGTAATTCCTTGCAGTCTTCCCATGGGTAGGATCTTATGTTAGTTCGCCATCCACAATTGAATAGGAGACCATTGTAGTGTGGGCTTGCCCATGCGTTCCCAAGTCTGTTTAGGTAGCACGTTTGCATCTAAGCCTAAGTCCAGAATGATCTGATCCATCTCATAATCGCCATTCTACGCCATTAATCACATTTCCCTTTCAGTACGCGAAGCATGTTTCCCCAATTTTTGGACCACACACGGTTCACCCGATCCTGTGCACCTAGCTATCATTTCTTGTAAGCCTTTAACCACCCTATTGTCACGAAGCAGTTTCATGCATGTATCTAAAAATGTAGTTAGCATCGAGGGATTCCTTTCTGGCTCGGGTTGATCCCTACTATCTGGGGTAGAGACCTCCGCGAAGCTCTCCCTAGCTTTCACACATGTCCACTTGCGAGCCGCTGCGTCCCTTGGTTAGTTTCCCTTTATCCTCCCCTGTGGCCACGCCACTTCTGAGCATCATATTCACATTGGGGTCTTATTCGCGCAGTTCGAACCTCATCATTTGGACATTTTGCATCGTCGTGGGTTGGGCTGCCCTTTTCTCACGGATCTGTGCTATCAGTGTGGGGCAATCTATCATTTCATGATCGAACTGCTCGCAGTAGGGGCACGATATTCTGGTCAGATTAGTACAATCTCGCGCATAGTGTCCCGGTCCTCTGCAATTGTAACAGATTAGCTACCGGTGACCCCTTCCAGGCCCCGCTTGTGCCTCTGGTCGCAACAGCGTTGGTCCCCCTACTGTTAAGTAGTTTTTGAATATCGGCCAATGATCCTTATCATGGCCCTGGCCTTTACACTTTATGCACCACGCCTCCTTGCATAATTCCAGCCTAGGCACCTTCTCCTGTTTCAAATTATTCATTTCCAAGCATAGGTTTTGTATTTGCGTGTGGATATGATGAACTCCCAACCCGGGATCCTGTATTGGAGTCTCATGCAACCTCATTGTTGTTTCTTATGCTTCAGCTTGGGTTGAGATCTTTTGTTGTGATAACGCCATCCTCAGGTGTGGTGTCAAAGATGCCACAAACCACGCGCAGTGTTGCACATCTATTAGCATCATGTTAGCCTCTCAGATTGTACTCTTCAGTCTCTGATCCAAATCCCAAGGGGTTTCACCAGGTAGCATCACGATTTCCTTAAACCCGATAATCGACTTCGTCTCTAATTTCGACCGACTAAACTCCTTTTTTAACGCATCTCGGATCTCTGCTATTCCAACATTGGGGTTATCGCTAGAGTACTTAATATACCAAGTCAATGCCTGATCTTGTAGTGCACTCACCAAGGTAGCCTTTTTAATATTATCATTCGTAACTTCGTGCGCTTCCCACACTGCCCTTACCACGAACCAAAACTGTTCTGGATCTTCACTCCCTACTCCTTTGAACGTAGGCAACTTAATCGCGTTCACCATGCTGAACTTCTAGTTTGCGCACAGGTGTGTTAAGGCCACCTACGAACTTGTACCGCTTCTGATCCAATCAATCTTCACTCTCTTTTTTCGTAGGATTCCAAGCTACCGACATCAAAACACCCCTTAGGCATATCCTGGCCCTAGCAACAGAACCATTTGTTGGCTTATTGGGGCCTGACCCAAGTTCGAAAGAGTTATTAGCCAAACAAAGCATACAGTTATTGACCCTTTTGGCAACAGCCTAGGGAGCGCAGACTAAGGTCTCACCCGAGGTAGCAAGAGAGGGTGCTGGAACTAGGTTTCCGCACCCTTGGGATGTCTTGGTGTGGTCTGGAGGAGTCACCCATCGTTCTGTGGCCTCACGCCACTCTGCTTTCGCATAGATCTGGAACAAGGAAAATCTTGAGTACTTATTATTACTGAGTTTGTTACTGATCAATCTACTTCTTATAGTCTTTAGCAAACATTTACTAGAGATAACTAGTGGCGCACCCAGAAATGTTATAGATTTGCATAAACTTAGAGCATAATCATAAGCACACAGATCAAACAGATACATAAAACAGAAATTAACCAGATCCACAATATTTCAGAATCAACGCAGTATTTCAAAACCAACTTATCTTTATTCAATTCTCTTTCCAATACAACCAGATCTACCCTACACACTCAACTGCAGGGGTCCGTGCACACAGCTGCGGAGTCTACCAGGCCTCTACACACTCAGTTGCAGAGCCTCTATCTATCTACCATCAACCTTGACTCAGACTAACAAATGCAGAAAATACTATATTTACACAACCATAACACCAAGATTCCTCCAAAACACGAATTGCCTTCTACCCTTAGAGCCTCGCTATATTTATACATTCCCATGGTCCAAGGACCATGGGCAAGCTGACTTACTTCCTATTATTTTATACTATTTCTTGGGCGGACAACCCTTTGACTCGACCTATTACATTTCGCGCTCTGCATATTTCGGAGATTTACAATATTATTATCCTAACTTATAGGCTTTAAGCCCCAAAACTATTATGCGGGACCTACGCTACCCAATAATTCCCTTGTTGATTGATATGGGCATCGTATCCTTTATTTGTTGGTTAAGCAAATGTGTATATGTGTATATCATTGTAAATATCGTAATGAGTTGTGCTATAAAGCTCCAATATGCGGTACGGTTTTTATCTGGTCATGTTGTCATAGTGTTTTTCTTTTGAGTAAGTCATTCCTTGTAAATATTGTAATGAGTTGTGTTATAAAGCTTCATGGGCAATATGTTTTGTTTTCAATAGTCATGTTGGTTATAGGTGTCATTTAACACCAAGGAATGTGTTACCTAAGGGGGAGGGTTCTATAACAACCCTGGTGAAAATTCCATGAAAAAATAGATAAATACCATGAATGATGGGACACATATTCCAAGCTGAATGGTGGGCAAGACATCCTAGGGGATGTTCATTTGGTTGTTTATGGCTAAGGAAATTGGCAAAGGCAATGGCTAAGGCATTAAAGAGGCAAAAAAAGCATTTTTGTCACATTTATTTATGAAAATAATGGAAATTAGGAGAAAAGGAAGGTGAAAGGTCACATGTTGCATGTGAGGAGGAAATTGATGGAAAATAATGGAAAATGAAGAAAATAGAGGCCTCATTAATAAAGAGGCTTCTGAGGATCAGTGGGCAAGACTTGATTAGTTTAGCTTTGGAGCTCTCTCATTATTCTCTCTCTCTCTCTCTCATATTCTTGGACACTTAGAGTTTTCTTGGATCACTTTGGCATTGGAGCAAGAAAGGCAAAGAAGGCAAGAGGAAGCAAAGATCAAGCAGGGAAAGGCAGGACCAAGCAACTACAATAGGCTTCATTGTAGGTATCAACTTGCATGTGTATTTTTCTTGCTAGATTTTTCATGCATGGGATTGCATGTGTTTCTTTTCTACCATGGCATGGGTTTTTCCAGGTGTGACAATATTTTCAGCGTAGCCTTGCCATTTCCCAATAGCTTTGATGAGATGGTTTCTCTCATGCAATTTGTGGGGGATGGTCAGATTGGATTCAAAGCTGAGTGGGGTGGATCTCTGAATTGAAAAACACATGGTGGTAGTGGTCCCTGAACCAGACTGAGGATGCACGAAGCCACTGGCCTAATAACCCCTGAACCAGACTGTGGGTTGCGGTAAAGCCATATTGTGTGCCTCGATGGGCCTATGAATCCTTGCCAATGAATGGAGGGATATATGGTAAAGCCAAGAGGTGGATTTTCTCTCCGTTGGGCCTAGTGATTCCGGGATGGAATGCACAGTAAAGCCTGGAGAGTATGTCTCGGTGTAGGGCATAGTGATACCTAGATCAGACTGCAGATGCACGGTAAAGCCGAAGAGGCTAGGAGGCACTCAAATTCCTCACGGTGTAGGTGAATAACTCTGGTGGCATCCACATTGATTGGTGTTTTTGATGTGTTCTATGATTCCCACATTCATGCTTGGAATATGGCACAGGGGTGATTGGCTGAAGAGATACTTGTCTCAGCCAATCTATGGTCTAGTGGAACGTGGTAGTCCCATCGCTCGTTGGTTCATTGCATTATTAATGAAAAATTCACTCCCTTGATTTTCATGCGCTAATGTCTGATGTATATATGGATTTTGATGGATGACATGTTTATAGTATTTATGTTCCTATTATGTTGTTTATATGCACATTTACCTCGGAGGGTGTTACATATTGTGGCTACAGTTGAGTAAAATTATCAAGGGTGAGTTAGAATACAATGTTGATTTATACTATTATTGATTGCACTTATAATTACGATTATAGAGGTGGTTATATGCAACCAAGTTTGAGGGCATTATTCATTTTTCACTTATTTGTTTACCAATCAATTATTTCACTTTTCCCCTTTAGTTATTGCTAGTATTTTTTTCAGGGAGAAATAAATATCAACAACCCCAAGGACATGGAATTTTTTTTGGAAAAAAACATCCAAAATAGAAAATCTATGACCATTATTATCCACTGTGAATATTCATATTATCGTTTTACTGTCTTTTATAACTCTTATAATTGATTTAGAAATCTTGTTCCACCATTATTTGATATTATGTTCTTTTAGGCTATTCAGATTTACGATTTAGTAATCAAAGCTAAAGCATTTTTTTTCTATGAGTAAAGAGTTTGTTTCAACTCCGGTAAAGAAGTTTCATTTAGTTGAAAATGTCAGGAGAGATTTCCCTGTATGTATGTAGGTGTTTAAGAGAAAACAAGTTAATGTTTGAAGTCTAATTTAGGAGAACGAAGAAAAAATAAAGAGCAAAAACAAACCTTGTTTATTTTGTAGTTATTGTATGTAATAGATAAAGGAGGGGAAAAAACCAAAAGCAAACCTGGTATTTTTATCTCTTTGTATTTAATAGATAAAAAGTATCTATTTTCCGAACAAATATGATATGAAGATGGATTTATGTTATTAAAATAATCATAATGATGGATTTTATATTAGTTTATATTCCTTTTAATCAATATCCAATATTTACAAAAACTCAAAATTTATTTGCTTTGCTGCTTCGAAAGATTAGGCTTAAAATCAATATCTAGAGTCTAATTTTACTCTAGTTTTATTAGTATTGGAATTATAATGTTATTAGCGTTACAGACATAATGTGACATGCAACGAGATCTCCTCAAATGGTTCCTTTCAAACAAATAAGCATAATGCCTTCTTCTTAATTGTTAAATTATCATATATTATGTTTTCTCTACTTGTTTCTTTTAGCAAAATGCTATCAAACAAATATATTAAACAAAGTCAAGCCAACTTTGATAGATTGCCTGCTCATTTTATCTTTTCTAAAGTAGTTGATTTCCTATTTTAAAAAATGTCATTGATTATTCCAATCTAGACAATCTGAAATATCTATATCTATATCTATTATATATATATATATATATATATTATATATATATATATAGGTAATTTGTTTTTTTCTAAATTATATTTTATTCAATTCTTAGAAGGTTTATTGGCATTTTCAAATTTAAAATATTTTTGTTTTGATCCCATCTATCATTTTTAATCATCATAAGAAATATGACTACATTCCGATGTTATCAAGCAATTATGGTTTTTATCTGTAAGAGGGTGGTCACCTATTCATATACACATAAAACGTTTACATGCTTTCTAAGAACTGAGTCGAGAAACCCTCATGTTGCTTCCTCGTAATGTTTTGTCGAGTCTGGAAGCTTGAGCAATATAGTGTTTATTTTATTGAAAATGTTTATGTGCCAATTGGACAAGACAAAACATTAATGAAGATAACTTTACCCATGTCCACTATATTAATACAAGTGAGAGAAAAAAATAATAGCTTCAGAGATAGAGGTGGGCCATAGTGACCTTGTGCTAATTATCATTGTCTTCAAGCGAAATGGGTTGTTGGGAACACTTTCCAACCTTGTGTTTTCAATGTCCCTTGTGTCTTAGTTCTTGAAGGTCCTCTGGTGTCTTGGTTCTTTCTTTATATATCATTGAAGTTTTATATTAATTTTTTGGGGATTTAGAAGAATTACATTCTAGATATATGTATATTCATGGAGCCCATATGAGAACTATGCACTGCATTTTGTGTTGGCTCCATCATGTCCAGTCTCTTCGTTGAATTGCCTACTCTATATGATTTTTATTTTTAATCATCATAGCATTTATAATGCCTGGTTTTATCAATGTTACTATAATTGTATACAATCTTTAAGTTCTTTGGTGATTTCTTCCATCTCCAAACTTGTATTAGAGGAGCCATAGAACATGGGGACTTTGGGTTTATACTTTGGTTAGTATCAAGTTTAAACAATCAATGTTGATGTTATTTTTAGGTGATCGATCATATTAACCATGTGAAAGTTGCTTCCTTGTTCTAAAACAATTGTGTTCTAAATCTATTGGACAATTGTTTGTGTCAGCTGAGCCAATGAAACCTACAAGACTAAAGTTTTATAATTTAGAATTTATAAAGTTTCAAGTTACAATTCTTTAAAGGGTGCTAACTCAATCGAAGAGTGCCTGCTTTACAAGCAGGTGGTTGGTGGTTCAATTCCATCGTGCCCTAATATTCATACAAAATAGATGCAATTTGAGATGCAATGTTGGATGCAAAGAGTGATGCAAAATTTAGTGCAAAAACAAATGCAAAAGTGGATGTAAAAAATGGCTCAAAATTGAATGTAACATTAAACACAAAATGGGATGCAAAGGTGGACACAACACATGCCTTAACATAGGATGAAAATTTGGATGCTCAAAAGGATGTGAAATTGGATGCAAGAAGCAATGTTAAAATGATGCAAAATTGGATGCAACATATGATGCAAAATATGGTGAAAAATGGGATGCAAAAAAGGGAGACCAATCAAACATAAAAGTGGACATAAAAAATGGTCAAAAAAAAGATGAAAAATTTGGTGCTATATCAAATTAAACATACGGTGCAAAGATAGGCACCAAAGCTCATGCAAAACTAGATGCAATAATAGGTGAAAAATTAGAACCAAAAACTAGTGTAAGACTAGATGCAAAAACTGACACAAAATGGATACAAAAAAAGGCGCTAAATTGGATGAAAAAGAGGATGTAAACTTGAAATAAATGATGGCACAAAAATGGAAGAAAATAATGACACAAAATAGGAAGCAAAAATGTTGAAAAAGAGATGCAAAAAATGGCACAAAACTAGAAGCAAAACTTGTCATAGAATTAGATGCAAACCTTGGTGCAAAATTTGACACCAAAAAGTGATGTATATTCTGGTGTAAAAAAAGATGCAAAATCTAGCGTGAAAAAAAATGCAAAATCTAGCGTGAAAAAGAAATGCAAAATAAGTTGAAAAAAATGACACTTTAAAAAATGTACAATAGAGCCAGATTTAGCACTAAGTTTCTCATCCCAATTGCAAAAAATTCACTAAAATCTGGAACAAAATTCGATGCAAAAAATGGTGCAAAGCTAGAAGCAAAACTTATCGTCAAACTAGATGCAAATCTTGATGCAGAATTGGAAGGAAAAATTGTCGTAAAACATGGTGCAAAACTAGATACAAAAATTGGTGCAAAATTAAACGCTAAACATGGCACAAAACTAGGTTCAAAATCTGATGCAAAAAAGGATGCAAAATTTGGCACAAAAAAGCACGCTTTAAAAATTGTACAGTAGAGCCAGATTTTGCAGCAGATTGCTCATCCCAATTGGAAAAAAAAAATGCACTGAAATCTAGCACTAAATATGGCGAAAAAAATGCCTATTTTTTGTAGTGGTTATTCTATTAGAGGAACTATAGGAGCTTGATTTATTTGGTTTGGAGGAGTCTTTTCTTGATCAAGAATTGTATATTTTCAAGAACTTCATCCTCTTTAGATTTTTGGATGACAATTGTTGGTGACTTCTTTTGCAAAACCCTACTAGATCTAAGTTGAACATAATTTAGACCTAATGGGGTTACCATGCAAGTTTAAAAATTTTGACCTTCTACATTATAAACAACTTCTTGATTTTTATTGTTTGGATTTGGGAGTGGTTGAGCAGGTAATTCATTGGTTTTTTGAGGAAATGATGTGGATGGTAATGAAATTTGTTGATTTGGTGGTTATTCTTGGGACTGAGGGGGTTGACTTGGTTGAGGAGGATAATATTATGGTAAAAGGGGAATAAGATTGTTGGAATTGAGGATATTGAGGATTTCTACCATAAGGATTTTTCCAACCTTGTTCCCAGGATGGATTTTGAGGTTGAGGGGGCCATGGTTTCCAATGCATAGGTACAATCTAGTTATTCTATGGTTGTGCATATAATTGATATTAAGTATTGAAACCTTGAGTCATATTTTTTTGTTGATTTCACAATGATATTTTAGCAACAAAACAAAGTGATTCCGCTTGGCTTGTTCCAGCCTTATCCTGAAAATAGCTTTAAGACTAGGTATTGAGGGACATTCCCATGTATCACGATTTTCATCACATATGATACAAATTTGTATACTATCAAGGGCACATTCTCTCACAGCATGTTTCTTTCTACACCTAGGGCAGAAAATAGATAATGGAACATTCACATATTTTTGCTTGTTTTGTATTTTGAGAGTATCTAGTTGCTCACTAAGATTCCCAATTATATATGTTTTGAAGTTGTCAATAAAATTCCGAGTTCTGCTCCACTTATCGTTCTAGTTGCAGACTTACTAACTCTCGACATGGTAGGATCTCTTGGATTCTTACTAGATCTCACCTTAGATCTCGCCTTACCTCTTGAAATGTGTTTGCACAAATCATAAATGTCACCAAATGAAAGTTGAGAAACATATCCTTTTCCCATTAAGTTGAGAAGATCAATCCACTCATCTCTTGTAGTTTTTAACAAAAGATATTTTAATGTCTCTTCATTTAGTTCATGCATCCTGGCCCATTTAACATTATAGGAAAATGTTCCGACTAAGTCTTCAAGGCTTTCATCCTCTTTTTACATCATCTTAAAGACTTCATCCTTAACATTATGGGGCATACAATAATCCTTATATTTCTTTAAGAACACAAGTTTCATTTCTTCCCATGTTCTAATAGTATGTGTTCCTAGTCCCATGAACCATTTAAGTGTTCCATCTCTAAGAGTGGTTGGAAATAATTTCAATTTATGAGTATCAAGTAAGTAGTCATAAGATCTACATAATACTTCAAACTCAAAAATAAATGTTTCTTGATCCTCAGTTCTTAATCGATGAAAATTAGGAAGAATAAAAGGTGAAATATTTTTCATTTTGGTTGTGGTATCTTCATCAAAGATAGGAAATCCATAAGGATCTGGTGGTTCTCCCCTACCTCCTCTACCACCACCTCACCCTCCACCTCCTCCTCTGCCTCTTCCACCTCCAATCCTAAGTTCACCATCGACATTGTGTACTTCTCCTTCCCCTTCTATCATTGTAGATTCTTCAGAGCTAATATAAGTTTCAATAATAGGATTTTCTAGCTCTTATTCTGGTTCCTCTACCAATGGTATTTCATAATACTCTTCCTCTTCTTCGCTAGGTACCTATAGTTCTTGTCCTAAGAGATGTTCTCTTGTTGAAGAGAGAACTATTACCCCTTATATTGGGGATGTAGGCTCTTCAACTACAACTTCAATAGAAGAAGTTGGTGAAATTCTAGGTTGGATTTCAAATCCATGCACCTCAACAGCCTATGTCTACTTGCTATGGATGGAATGTGGGTATCAGTGGATGGTGTGGCGCTACGTGGTCTAGTGGAGGGTGAGTAGTGATGTGGGAATTGAACTTTGTCCTCTACTTCTACTTACAAATCTACCCCTAGAATCCCTCTCTTTGTTCATGCATTCTAAATGATTTTATTATGTTTTAATGATGCATCTATGAAATTGAATGCATCTAAAATGATATTCAAATCAAATAAAATGGAACCTTATATACGCTTCCCCGAAAACGGCGCCAAAATGTTGGGTAATTTAATTGATGTTTAAATTACTTCATTAATTGTCAACCAAGGTTCCATGTACTTATGAAGTGCATGTGCACAATATATGCTAGAGTTATATTTCAAAGAATAAATTTAATATGAATGTGAATGAGTGTTATATTAAATCAAAGTGTTACCACACATGTTTTTTCCATTAAAACTACTTCAAAACAAAATGAAATATAATTGTTGAATTGAATTGAAATTTAACCTATGAATTTAAAATCCGAACTTATTCTAATTGTAAAATGGAAATTCTAATTCTAATTTGCATAAAGGAAATTTTAATGCTACTTGTAGAAAGCAAATTTTAATACTACTTGCAAAAAGGAAATAAATCAAAATTAGACTTCTTCAATAAAATATGGATTCAACTTGTAATTTCAAAGGATTACTAGTGTGCATGGCTAAACTTTGAAATTCATCTATTCATCATCCATGAAATTAAATGGCGAATTAACTGAGCTATGAAAGAAATGAATTATGAAAAGTAAATATTTTTTGTATTTTATGAGCGCTCTGTTTGTTATGAACAACAAGAAATTAACCTAGAAATTGTTGAATAAAATGTATTGACATATTATAATGAAAGAGAACTATTTGGTAATCAAATCCCAGTAAACATGAATATAAAATAATCTACTCTTACAACTCTCTAGGGGGCCCTCCCATTGAGCACAAGTTCGCTACCAAATTAATTCACCTAACCACGCATTTGTTCAGAAACAAAGTATTATATTAATCATAGAAGTCTTCAAAAAATATTGCAAAGAATTAACAATAACATCTATTATATATCGGTCTCGCCTCAAGGCTTTTTATACACTTCTTATTAAAGTTGTTCTAAGAGTCCTATGCCGAGAGGCAACTTAGCTATTTTGACAACTAAGAAGTAAAATTGATATAAAAGTCTATCTCCTCGTGATTTTCTACTGAAAGAGAAAATCATGAGGGATTCAGATCCAACACATCAGCCTCTAAATTAATTCCACGCTCGCCTAATCTTGCCACGAACTTCCTTCGAAATCTGCCTGATTGTTGGAATGTCATTGTTAGAGTTGATTTCTTATTTGACTTCTAGATATCTCAGTCTATGTGATTTTCCATATCACGAGGAAAGGTGGATATTCATATGTGGATCATGTTCCATCTCCAAGTATCTTTCATTCGTTCGCTGGTGCACTAAAACCTATCTAACCATGGAGATAGGTGCAAAATTCTTCATTAGTTGCGCAATGAGCAAAATTCTATAGTTGTAAAAATGTTTCAACTATATTTCATAAAGAAGTAGTATATTATAAAATATGGATGATCAATACCTTTTGGATGCTTGAGCATATCTATGATGGCCTTATTTGGGCAGAAACTGCAACAAAATTGTCATAAAAAGGGTAAAGGAGAGGAAAAAGGATTGTCAAAAAGAGAACAATTTCGGACTTCAACATTGATTGAGTGTGGAGGTATAAGCCTATGTATTCCCTTGTTTTTTATTGAGAATCTAGATTCGCATGTTTCTAATTGAGGGTGGAGGTATAAGCCTCTAGATTCCCTTGTTTGGGAAAAAGGTGGAGGTGGGACACTTCTGGACTCCCTTGATAAACCGATGGACAAGACAAGAGGTATAATTTAAATCATTACAATTTCTTTATGATGAAACTCATGAGAGATTGTATGTCATGTTACCAGAAAGCATGGGAATTGAATAGTTTGGTTGAATGGAGTTGGTTGCAGGACAAATAAGCAACAACTTGAAGATATCATAATGCGCAACAAAATGCACCAAGGATACTATAAGGAGCCACATAAAGTGGTTGATCCAAGGAAAATTTCAATGTCTATTTATTTGTTGAGCAATATATATATATATATATATATATATATATATATATATATATATATATTTATATATATATATATATATATATTATATATATATTATATATATTATGTATGTATGTATGTATGTTTATGTATGTATGTATGTATGTATGTATGTAATGTATGTATGTATGTATGTATGTATGTATGTATGTATGTATGTATGTATGTTGTATGTAGTATGTTGTATGTAATGTATGTATGTATGTATGTATGTATGTATGTATGTATGTATGTATGTATGTAATGTATGTATGTATGTATATAATGTGATTGTCAGTGGGTTGCATTATAAAGCTAACAATGATTTATGTTGGGACTAAGCATGTTTTGCATTGTTTTCAGGATTAGAACACAGAGGAAGATTTTCCTCTAAGGAGGAAGGGTTTGTGACAACCCCTTTGGGAAAATTCCCCTCTTACAAACAATTGTAAATTTTTCATGTATTCTGATTATAAATTGAAAGGAAGGAGATTGCTTTGGATTTGAAGGACCCTTGACTGGTTTCATGACAACCATTGAAGGGTTGGCAGGTGTGCCTTAAATGGATTGGTGTTATAAATTAATTAAGTAGGAAAGAAGGACAACAAATGCCATGGCTTCCTTGGATAATTCCATAAGGCATAAAGGACAAAAATGTAATAAGTATGGGTTGCACTAGCAGAGGAGATAGTTGAATTCAACCAATATGAGAGTGGGGTAGGGAGATGACACAACAACATCTCCACAACCACTCACAAAATACAGAACCACAATGGCCAAGAAGGAAGTCAGGGGAAACAAAGAATGTATGCCCACACAACCAAAAATGGTTACAACTGTGTAATGGGGATTATTATCACACTCCATGCAAGGGGAGACAATGATTCTCTCAAGGAATGACACCCCGCGCACTAGAAGCGAGAGAGGCATTCGTGAATAAGAAATTCTCGGGTATTGATGGGAGCAATCTATAATTGATAGGAGGAGGAGAAAACACAAGAGAGCAGAGAAAGAAGCTCAAGGAAATAAGACAAAGAAAAAAAGCCTCAAGGAGAGGATTGTAGAAGTATTGGATGCATTGTATAGGAGGAAAGAAAGCATAACACAAGGGGAAAGAGAACTTAGCTCTGTGTCGCTACCAGAGGGCAAGGAGTAGAATGAAACTTTCAGTTGAACATTGGGAGGTGGAAGAATATTTTCCAGGTGAGAACAGTAGTCTCTAGGTTCCCTGTAAGATTGGAAAGTGGAGATGGTTTCCAATGGATTCCCTTAATAGCTCGGGTGGAGGATTGTTCCTTGGATTCCAGTAAGGAGAGTTCTTTAGCCCCCCTTTCTTGTTTTATAGCCTTTACAGTGGATTCTAGATTCCCAAGGTTGGGAGGAACCACTGTGTGAAGGAATTGTTAAGAGTGGAGGAGTTAAGCCTCTAGATTTCCTCATTTGGTTTAGGGTGGAGGTGGTGAGCCTCTGGATTCCCTATTCCAGCTTATATTGGTAGAGCTGTGGTTCTTATTGGAGTAGCTGCAGGGTGGAGGACCTCTAGATTCCCTGTGAAATATTGACTACATGAAGTAGTTGGTGGGTGGAGGTTGATGGTCTTCTAGAGTCCATGTTTTAGTTGGCAGATATGGTTTGATCCCTTAAGCACTCATCCTCAAGCTCTGGAATTTTGATCAGGGGTGACTACTGTAAGAAAGGCTTGGTTTCAGTGTGTCTAACGTTGGGTGGCTTGAAGTCCCAATCTTAGTTACCTAATTCAATCTATCAAAGATAAGTGTTTACTCATGACTCTCATGTCTTGAATGGTTTATGTTTGTTTAATGCATTATTTTATCATGGATGGTAAGTTGAGGAAGGAGATATTCATATGTGAATCAACATTGTTGTCTTAAAGGCATGGATATGGAATGGTTTAGATTCATGTGTTAAGCTGAGAATAATACTATTTTAAATAACTTGTATGTGAGGACTGTGTGAATTTGTTAAGTGCTTGATTCAAAACTGTGGTCTGTTTTCTTGAAGGAAAATAGATGGGTGAATCTCTGCAATGATTATGCTCCATCAAAAGAACACCTAGTAGTTTTTGTTTGTCATATGTAAGCCCAGGAAGGCTAGGAATCTAACATAGGGTAATGTGTTGGTTAAATGCCTATGTTACTGTTGAGGAATGTTAATTTCATTTGTGAATAAAACATGTTAAATGTTGTACAAGTGACGAGAGGTGGTTGATTCCTAAAGACTGATATAGTAATGCCCACTCATGTTATTTGTATTATTAGTATTAATTGGTAACAAAGTGATGGTTGCTTAAGTTAATATTTAGGAGTGGGTCACTCCTGTATGTATCATGAACCTTTAAATCGATATAAATGGTTGTGTATAGGAGAGAGACAAATCTTTGTTAATTGAATGGATTTTGCATTAAAATAATTTGTCTACCAGGCCGATGTTTACACATAACACCCAGGAGGGACCATTTGATATACATACATACATACATACATATATATATATATTGTATATATCTATATATATATCTACGGACTGATAGATAGATAGATAGATAGATAGATATCGAATGGGCTGTACCAAGCCCTATTGAAAGCTCAGGAGAGGAGATGGCATTTAAGTCCAATATGTGCATATATTTGAAAACTCATAAGGGATATCTTCTAAAAGGATTAAATATACTTTCGTGTGTGTATATATATATTGTGCATAGGAGGCCTAGGAAAAGGCTCTTGTAGAAGAATTAATAGTTGAAGTGTCGAGGGCCAGAATCCCACACTACATACATTTACACTTATATCATGAGGGATAGAACTTAGGGTTCGGATGAGTATAATGGACTCATGCTTAAGCGCATTGTGACCAAGCGCCATGTCCAAGCGCAAAGGAAAAAGGCATTTGGATCGTTGATTTGAGCAGAGCATTGTATAGCCATCCACGTGCCTCAGAGGTTTATATATATATATATATATAGATATATATATTGTTCATAGGAGGCTTGGGAAAAGGCTCTTGTAGATGCATTAATAGTTAAAGTTTTGAGGGCCGAAAATCTCACACTACATACATTTACACCTATATCATGAGGGATAGAACTTAGGGTTCAGAGGAGTATAATGGACTCATGCTTAAGCGCACTGTGACCAAGCGCAAAGGCAAGAGGTATTTGGATCCTTGATTTGAGTAGAGCATTGTATAGTTGCCCACGTGCCTTGAAGGTTTGATACCCCGGAGAATTCAAGGGGAGGCTGGTCAAGTCCCATCGGGGTCAAAATGTTGGGATGACATGGTGGGTGGTGCCAGACGTTGAGCACTGGTGCAACAAGGTGGAAAACATTGAATCACATATAACATGAAAGAAATAAAATCGCAAGGGTTCAAGACTTATGTGGAAGCCATGCCATGTGGAGGGCGTGAAAATGGATGATGTCAACCTGGAACCCTGAACCCTAGAGATTTCGAGTAAAGTACATGATATGACTCCTAGGCTTTAATTCCCAAGGTCACATGGTCGTAGAGGGCCCACACCTA